>CACVKI010144213.1:0-20826 GCA_902732785.1 Trichogramma evanescens
GTGATAACAGATCCGCGATCGATTGTACCCAAATGGACGGATGCCACAAGCTCAAAAACTTCGATGATCCCCTTGAGCATATAATCGAGTGTTTGGGAGAAAGAGAAAAGAGTGGTAAGAAAAAGGATATGGCAAACACCCACGGGGACTATGTAAAGAGTTGCACAATGGATGGGAAAGTAATTATCGCATGGGTTAATACAGTCGAGAACGAAGCTGATATAATGACTAAGCCTCTACCCGCTCAAAGCCACGAATACCTTAAAGATAAGATAATAAATAGAATGTGATAAAAGGAAAATATATTCCTATCAAGTTTTTAAAACCTAACCATTTCGATGTTCTTTGATTTTCTGTTCCGAGGCAAGGCAAGGCCGCTAGTGAGAAGCAAGCAGAGAAGTAGTAGGAGAAAGGGGAGGGAGTGTTAGAGGGCCTTTCTCCACAGGCGCAATCAGCGCGAGGTCCTCGACACCCCTGAGCTTCCCCCAGGCGCCGCATGTGGGTGTACGAGATTTACGAGCGCTCTGATCGCTCGACACACACGCATGACGAGGCCTGACCGGCAGCGACTCGCCACTGTCTGTATAGCCCTAGCTACGTACACATAAAGTTTCGCTAGCCGAACATAAAGTTCCTTTGTTTCATACTTTGAGTATCTATATACAATTACTTTTATTTCTTCATCGAATACTTCGAGCGTCGAGCTATAAACAATAAATTGTTACTGTGTTGAACTTAAACTGTTAGTGTAATTCATTGTGTGATCATGCTCCTAATTTTCTCCACAAATATAGCTTTAATCCAACATTTATACCGAGCAGCGATATATAAATTCACACATCTTTTACTCGAAAATTATTGACTTTATAGTGAGAGTCATAGAATCAAAAATGTTTGAATTTGTTCGAAGAATACGTGTGGATTTTTTCAGAATTTTTTTTTAGAATTTTTCAGAATTTTTTTGAAATATTTTGGATTCTTTTCATTCTGGTCATTTTGCAAAATTTTTAAAGTGGTCTGAAAAATTCTGGAAAAGTTCCCACGTATTCTCTGAACGATTTCAAATACTTTTATGCCGTCCAAATCGTACTTTTCAGTTGATATTTAGCGCATGTAAAATAGTTTCGGAGTAAAAGATGTGTGAATTTATATAGCGCTGCTCGGTATAAATCCATCATTTATGAAATATAGGGGCTAGATAGAAATCGCAGCAAAGCATTGGTTGAAGCTCCAGATAAAAATTACACGATTGCTAGTGTTATGGGAATCCCTCTGAAGGCAGGGCAAGGTAGAAAATCGACGTAAAAAAATTCAAGTGAAAAAATCACATTTTTTTTAATTGCAAAATAAACGATAATAAGTTTATTAATTGCAAAAATAACAATCGTTGAGGAATTATATAAATAAACAATAAATAATTGGATGGGTGCATGAACAGGTCTCACAATAAAACACTGCATAAGTGACATTAATTTCAATTTTCACTATTTTCTTTATTATCACTTAAATCACTCTTAATTAAATCAAAACTGAGTCAATAAATTTAGAAAGTTGATAACAATTACAAAAGTTGTCGTGTACACTGATATTATTATTGATTGTACACTATGAGCTGACAAAAGTCTGTACAATGATTTGAGCAGTCGAAGCGAAGCTAGATTGTATTAATTCACACTTGTCTTCTGCGAGTTGTTGCACTTGAGATGTGCAAAGTTTCTCTTGAGCTCACAGTGAGTTGAACTTAATTTGTAAGAAAAACGGAGCACAACGATTGAGGTTATATTCGTCTCCTCATTTGCATGTGTGAGCAGCCGGAACTGAGATTGACCAAGATCACGTGAGATTGCACATGGTAACGTGTGTGATGGGAAATATATCACATATATTCCCCGACACAACGATACCTCCGATACTCGTCGGGCTCGAGAGATCGCGACTAATTTACACGCATTCACACACGCACATAGGCAATATCATCAAGTGTGCATGGCATAGCCAAGACACTTCGGCAGGTCGATACTTCTAATTTATCGATAACGACACATGCGCAATCTCATAATTCGCAAGGAGCAGAACACATTCAAATTCGTGCCTTCGAAGAGTCACCTCGGACTCGCGGACTCGCAATTAGGCCATCGACTAGCCAACATCGCTCGCCCTCGCAGTGTCTCTGGAAAAGATCTCCAACTCAAGATGTCGCTCGCCAACCTGCCAACATGACAACCAACATCGGGTAAACTTGGGACCGTCGTTGCTGAAGAGGCTGGCCAGCGCTTATTTAAGTACACACAACACACTACCTATCTCTCGAGCCATATCGGTATTCGCGTAGTAAAATCATTTCTTATTCAATCGGATTCTTTCGCCATCGACATGAACTCGCGTCCCCGAGATTATAATCGTTGAGTCTGCAAGCTCTGCATGCAGTGGCGCCCCGAGCATCTTGTACATTTATTTATTTTGGACTTTACAATATACAGTTTATAATTATTTATTTATTAATCGATTGTGTTTATCATTTATTATTTTGTCACCCAACTAAAATCGCTCACACGTGTAACCTCAATTTCTCTCGTCGTGCGCTCGTGCAACTGAGATGCGCTTAATAATCCTGAAAGTTGAGGCGATGTCAAAAAGATCCCACCAGGCCTGCAGTAAACATAATTGGTCTTCAATTGCAGCCTGAATGGTGTCTTTACCTGGTCGCAATCGATGAGCTGCTTCAAATTTGCTGACCGATGATTAGAGCCTTGATGAGTCTGTCGATGAGATGTACTTGATAAGACCTTTCGACACATATTATTGTCTACATTGCGTTAACCTTTAAGACCCATTACAAAACTCTATCAGACAGTAGTTGACATCTTTAGGAAGCTTTTTACATAGTTTAGGAAATGAAAGTCCGGTTCATACTCGATTAGATTTCTTGTTTTTTGTTTTTTTCAAGTCTTTTCCTTGTTTATCCGCCTTTAGGTAGCTCCAATCACTTTAAAATGATTTTTTTCTGAAAATTTAGACAATTTCCAACAAAAAGCTTCTGAGCTCTTTTACTTTTAAATCATTCTACTTTAATCTAGGAATTATTTGAATATTTGTGATTTTTCATGAGTTTTGAAAAAACGCTAAAATGGTCAACTTCAGGCCTCTGAAAAAGTGTCATAGAAGGCCCCAATTTTTCTAAAAAATTTTTGGGACAAATCTGACATCAAATTCAACAAGTTTTTCATATTTGCAGAAAAAAATTTTTTTTGGCCATTCGACTTCACAGAGAATCGGCCCTATTTTCTCGTGTAACACGAGCTAGCCGGCTCTTCTTCAAGGCACTCCCCGTCACAACTACTACTTATGTTACTTTTTATAAACTATTTCAAAAAAATTTGTATAACGAATCTGCTTATTACGTAACTATAACTAATCATATAATTATATTATCACAGTTATTTCATCAACGCGGCTATCACCATTACAGTATTTGAATGAAACAGTAAATAAAGGGACTATAGACATGAAAATGCCAACACCTGAAAGACTATTGCCTATCGGTCATCCACGTAATATTAATGACATTGACATATTTGATAGGCGAGGTAGGTCATATATTTATTGACATATTTTGATCAATATTTCTCATAACTTATTAAAAAAATTATATTGATCGTTGCTTGTTATAACTATTAAAGTTAATCATATGTATACTCTGCTCACTTTTTATCATTCAAGTTCAAAGCCCACCTATCGACCAATAGGTGCCGTTTTCTTTTCGCGCGATCGAAGCGAGCATAATGAGAGACTGTACTCTCATCATCAAGTCAGTTTGTAGTGAGACGTCGTGGTAAACAGATGCCTTACTGCCGTGTTGTACTCACTTCTTACTTATATTTAATACTGAATTAAGTAAACTTATTTAAAACAATAGTGATTGTTTACCATTATTTAATAATCCGGAAAATAACTTTATTATCGTCTCGTATCGTGAAGCACTATTCTCTATCATATCTTCAGAAGGTTGCCAATCGCATGGATCTTTGATATCTTTGAACATTTGACGGATTCTCATATATGATGTAAGTGTACTGTTCGACACCCATTTTTTTATTTTATGATTTAATATCATTCTGATCGCTAAAAGAACGTTCGGGATTACAATTTACATGTGCAATTGATATAAAATAAAGCGCAAATCTGGCTATTGCTTCATATCCATCTATATCGTGTAGGGCTGCAGGATACGATACGATATCGATAATTCACCAAAATATCGTTATCATATCGAATTGACAACTCGCTTATAGTATAGTATCGATATAATCGACGATAATTTTTCATAAAAATATCGTATCGTATCGAAATCGATATGATATCGATACGATATTCCATAATTTATCGATAAATTTTTAATAATAAATTATAATAATACATTTTTATTTTAATTATTGAAATGCTTTATTGTTTAATGATATTTGAAACGATGAATGAAATTAAGGAGATACACCTGTGTTTATGCATATAAATGAAAAAAATGAAAATTAATGATAACTATTAAAATTTTTGGTTTCTGATGTTAAAATATGTTTTTATAGGTCCTTTTACATAAAAAAATATGTCTTAGTTCCTCTAATTATTAAAAATCATCCATTATTCATGCATATTGACTTGTGATTTCTAAGTCATTCTCCGCATGATTTTAAATGCAATTTTTCACCAATCCTGATCCTTGGGATCTCAAAAATTTTGTAATAAAATTCTTTTCAATTTAAGTGTAGCAGATTTTTTTTTAGTTATTTTTTTAATCTACTAATCTCCAAATATAGCAATAAGCGTTAATAAAATAGCTATTTTTGTCATTTTTTTTGTACTTTAGAATGAAAAAAATTTTCTAAGCCTTTTGTTTAAATTCTGTTACACTTAAGTGGAAAAGAATTTTATTAGAAAACTTTTGAGACCTCAAGGATCAAGATTGGTGAAAAATTATGGTCAGAATCATGCGGTAAGTCCACTAAAATCTGGAAAATCAATGTCCCAGATAAGTACTGCGACGGACAGCCTACCCCGGGTGGGTGATTCAGCTCAGCTGTCGTGCACTTTTGTTTATGGGGGGCCCGCTTTACCTGACTCGAGTCCCAGAGGGGATATTGGGCCCGTCACCAGTACGGGCGAGCTGTAGGCCTGTTCACTCAACTTCGGTCGCTTGGGCTTCTGATACCTGAAAATCTCGGATAGGTCAGACGAAATGAATTAACACGCGTTCATTTACTATTGCTCGAATTATCTTTATTTAAGGCCCACGAGGGCAAACTATAACAAATAATCGCTGCGACGCGAGTTACAATCTTCGGCTCACGATGCGGCCCCGTAGCCGCTTACGCACGCGTTGGGCACTTTCCGACAGCCCACGGGGACCGAGACTTGCTCGCACGTTACTATTGGCCCAGTGTCGCCGCTACGACACTCG
Organism: Trichogramma evanescens; assembly: GCA_902732785.1. Classification (NCBI taxonomy): domain Eukaryota; kingdom Metazoa; phylum Arthropoda; class Insecta; order Hymenoptera; family Trichogrammatidae; genus Trichogramma; species Trichogramma evanescens. Next base: position 5,453 of record CACVKI010144213.1, read on the forward strand.
CGTGGCCTCACTCACACTATCACACTTGCACACACACACACGCGGGCGGCCCAGCAGCCGCGCCGACCAACGACTTAAAAGTACCTTACAATTACCCTAAGTTCTTCGTCGCCTCGGTGCTGGATCGGCTCCACCTCTCAGCTGCAACAATTCGCTCTCGTCCGGGCGTCGATTATCTGCGTGCGGCGACGAGCTGCAGTCTTATGCCCACGTCTGGGCGACGATATACTATTGCTCTGCACGTATGCACTTTCTTGCACAACGGGCCCAACTGGGCGAAACTTGCCTCACGGGCGAATAACCTTACGAGCACTCTCGAGACAAACAAGCCCTTCTGGGCGACAATGCACTTTTCTTTGCACGTCGGCCTCTTGCTTGCCGTCTTCCACGAGCACAGAACACCGTGACTTTTCCGAACACTCGTACTTCCTTCACCGGCTATAACCTCGCAAACTCACTGTTCGCTGCTGTACAAAATCTCACGCGTGTCGATCTCTTGCGTGCTCAAGCTCATCTCTCGATCATGCCTCGCGACGAAAGGAATTCGCCCGGCGTCTGCTGGGCTCTCACTGTCCTTTTCGCACGTGTTGATGCTGGGCCACAGCTTATCAGCTACCTGAAAACGCGCGAGAGAAGGGAGACACACACACACTCACGCATACATACGCGCGTGCGGCAGTCTCGGCACGACGCATTTTCTGCGAGTGCTCGACTCGCTTGCCAGCGGCTTGTGCTCCGTCACAGCACATTTAAAATTATTATTTTAAATTATATTACTGATGATGAAATATGAAGTATACACTCTCCATTGAATTAGAATTTTTTTTTTGTCATTCAGCAACAAGTTGTACCTTCATGATCATCCTTTTTCTTAAATTAATAGTGTATGTACCTCTGAATAATACTGAAACAAATAAATATAAATTTATAAATTAACTATAAGTATAAGCATAAATTGCTAAATTTTGTTGTAAGCAACAAATAGAGAGTTAAAACAGAATACTTATCTTGCTGCTGCTGCAGCTGTGTATAGCAGACAGAGAATGCTACAAGTCATGCAAAACATAACCCTGCCTGTCATAACAAAAGCCTTGATGGGATACAACATATGATGCACCTGTGATGAAACGGATGAAATTTTATATTTTAATGAAGTTTTTATATATAAAATGTAGTCCGGGCGCTAGGTATGGTTTCGTATGCAATCCGAGGTCCCCACGGCACCTTGATGGTTTCTTATGTTTTTGGGGTCGTTGAATCCATTGAACGAAGGTGCCAGGCCCAAAAATGGTCCGTTCGCGAGATATGGCCCAATTAAGGTCAAAAAATGGGTTTTTTACGCTTTCTGTCGACTCATTGTATATTATATGCGTCTCTATTTTTATTTGACAAGTTTTTGGGGTCGCTAAAACTAAATATCGAGGTTTCCAGGCCCAAAAATGGGCCTTTATTGAAATAAGGCCCATATTAGATAAAAAAATGGGGGTTTCACGCTTTTTTCGACTTGTTTTGCGTTTTTATGTTTTTGAGATCGCTGAATTCAAATGGTGAGGGTGTCAGACCCACAAATGGGCCCATTTCGAGTTAAGGCCCATTTTTCGAAATAAGTATAGTAAAAAAGTTAAATTAAGGAACATAATTGATATTAAATTTTTTAATTAACAGGCAGATAATTTTACAGTGTATTTTCGCAAGTATTATCGATTTTGCACTAACAAAATGAAATACATTTTATGCCCAGGGACCTGCAAGGGCAGAGTTTGTTACTGCATTTTTTGCAATTACACCTTGGTGGTACATATCCAAATTTTGAAATATCTAATTGATTTAGTGGATTTAATAAATTAATTTGTTGATACGTAACGTAGAACGCTCTTAAAATATGCAATCGAATGGATTCGCTAGTTGGTGGAAGGTCTTGGATCGACTTTGCATTGATTTTGTACAGCGAATATCTTAAATCATCGAATGTTAAAGATTTGTTTTTTTTTCTCCATACTTGAATAAGGTATCGCTCCGCAACTTTAACTGATAAATAAACATCCGATTCATTTGCATCTACAAAAATATATTTAAAAATATACTATAAATATAAATGAGAATTAGTTTATTTCATTTCGTACTTTTCCCAAAACCATAAAGAAAAAGGCTTGGATTTGCTTTGAGAGCCCCATGCTTTGTACCAAATTTGCTAGTGTAGTCTGCTCCCGTGAGATGATGCAAAGCTGGAAGTACTGCGCATAACTGGTATCCAAGTTTTTTGGCAATGACGTGCAAAGGTAGAAACCTTTTTTTCGAAGCATTACCCACACGAATCCAGAGTTCCCAAAATAAATGCGAGTGTTATTCAATTAATTGAAAAAAAATTTTACAAAAAAAGTCGAAAGAAGTTTCACCTGCCAACCTTTATCTTCGAAATGTACCCAATAATACAACAATAGTACAACAACATCCGTATCATTTGATTGAACGATTATTTTGTCACAATTTTCAATGCATGCCTGATATGCATGTATAATGATTCTCGAATCAGCCTCTTCTATGTCGTGTCTATTTAAGATGTTTAGATTTGTTGAATTCCAAGTAAAATTTGCTTCATAATCTAATACATCCGTGGCACTACATATTATTTTTATTCCAGGCCAAATTTATTATTTATTTATTGAGCTGTTTTTTAAGACATAACTACGAAGAAAATTTTGCAATGCTCTTTTATTTTTACTGGATCCCCAAAATAAGTTTATTTGTTCCGGCAGTTGCACATCCTCGGTAATATTATCGATATTTATACCTTCACAATTATATCTCACGGACCTTTCTCCTGATTTCAAAGAATTTTCAATGTACGAATCAAAAACAAAATCAATTTGGCTGACTCCTTTATTAGATAGAAATTGCACTGACTTACAAAAAGCACAGGCAAAATCTTTGAATGTTTTTTTTTTCGTTTTCTTTAATCTTTATTTGCCTGCAGATGAGCATTACATCAACTATTAGAGTGTAATTATTTAAATCTTTCAACTCAACGGGTGCACTTATTTCAGAAATTATCTCTATTTCTTTGGTTAACTCGCTTTTACATGTTTCTTTTTTTAAAGTTTCATCATCATTAAATAAATGATTAATTGGTGTCAGCTCATATGATAATAATCTGTGAAGACTATAATCTCTTTCTCTGGCAAGTTCGACTAGTTTGTATGCAATTTTACTATGTTTCAAGATTACTTTATTCGACATACTTTTTTTCAAGTGGATGCTTTTACAAAGCGCAAAATTATTTTTTGAAATCGTATCTGATAAATATTTTGATTTTTTTACAAATCTTTCTTCAAAGAAATTCAAATAAAGATTACAACTTTTTTCAAAAATGTTCTGAAGTTGTTCGCTGCATTCAGTCGATATTAATTCTTGAGTGACTAGATTTTTTAGAGGTTTTTCGTCACCTTCGAACGGATTGCCACGGCTACTTATAAATTTCAAAACTGTACCTACTTCTTCTTCTGAACGCTGGGAAATTATTTGACTATGATCATGGTGTACTTGCAGTTCATCATTTTCACATTTAACGTTATTCTCCTATAATAGTTGCAGATCGAGAGAATTTCATGGTGATTGAGATTCCATGCTGCTACGTATTCTTTTTTTTGTGTACAACCTATTATACTTGAGGAACTTTTTTGAGATCTGTTTATAGTTTGCTCTAAAGCCTGATCAGCTCCGACATATGTAAAAGGAATTGTTGATCTATTAACGGTGAATTGCCCAGCTAAAAATTTCTCGTACAACTCTGATTTTGTTTTCGATAATTCTGTTATGTCTTGAATATAAATAGAACACCAACGCGTATAATTTGTGCGGTCAAAAATATAAAAAATTGGCAATAATTTCTTGACCACATCGACGTGCAAATTCCAATCACCCGTTCTATCTGCTCGAATCGTATCTCGCAGGAGCTGTATAAGGGCCAACACATTACTCCAATATTTGAATGCAGTGGAAATTTCAGATTTCTTTTTTATAAATGTTTTGAAATCATTCAAAATACTCAAAGAATTTTTATTAAGTGTTTTGAAGAGAGAGATACATTCGTCATAGCATTCTTCTTCAAAACTTCCTTGCAATGATTCAATAGTGCTCAATTCCTCTTCGTAATCATTAATATTATATTCACTGAAAAATGCGTCTATTTGTAAACGTTGTATAGCTTCCGCGAACAAAAATAATCCCTTCACGGATCTTGCGTAATGTGTACCATTTAAAACTTGTTCAACTACACTCACTCCAAAACTGTTTGTTTCAATCAAAACGTGATCGACTCCACTATCTTTCAAGTACATACCGATACATTTCAGAAGAACTTTTATCATGTGAAAACTTCCAAGCATCATAACAATATCTTTAAATTCATCTGGACGATTCATTTGAATATGCCTAGCTATGTGGTAAACACCTTCGTCGCAAAACATGGGAAGATACTTTTGAACCAATTGTGAGCGAACTTCTTTCAAATGAAACATTGCTGTAAAAACAGTTTCGTATTCGGTAACGGGGTAAGGCAGTAAAGGTAAAAATGCGACTATTTGAATAGGCCTTCTACGAAGATTGCTCACTACAGAATTAAAAGCTGACCAAGTCGGAATAAACTGATTTTTCTTTTCTTTTTTACCATTTGATTTCTGCATTCTACTTAAAAACCATATAAAATCTTTAATTGTAATAACATCATACACATCTGAATTTACGCATAGATCAGTTGATTCTTCCGAAGAAATTTCTATTTTTGCAGGGGGTTTGATGAACGGTTTTAAAGATTGACAATATAGTTTTTCAGTCAACGATCTACTAGATTTATCTATTGATGTCGAAGAAATTAATGGCTCTTGGAGAAATTCGTCAGATTTTTCTTGAAATAGTACCGTAACCGTATAGTGGGTACTGTTCAAGCCCGACTGTGTAGCCTCATTGTGATCAAAATTATCTATTGCCGCTATTGTAAACTTTGATTTTGTGAAATTACTTGGAATAGGTGTAATATTTGAGCATGCATTTAAAGTAAATAATGCTAATCTATTTTTGCATCTCAATATTTCGTCACATGAAATACACACTCCTAAATGATTCAAACTTTCTATTATACTTTTACTTCTGCCGGTTGCATGAATCGCTAATCCGTTCATGATATGCAAAGGAGTCGGTGCACTACCATTCTTACAAATATAATACATAATTTGGAACAATGACTTTATTTTCAATTTTTTTGTTTTAGAGAGTTCGGATTTTGTTTTTTTTTAATCGTGTCATTCATTGAATTAAAATTTTGTTCGTTTCCAATCGCGTCATTCATTGAATCAAAATCGTTTTCAATTTCAATCTCGTCAGACATTAAGTTAAACATTTTTTCGATTCCAATCGTTTCATTCATTGAATTGAAATGTTTTTTATTAAAATTAAACAACTCATTAAAAGACGTTAGTATTTCGCTTGGAATTTCAATATTTTCCCACGAATTTTTTAAAGTATTTTCGTCGCAAAATTTATCATCTAGTTGAAAATCAATGTCTTTTAATGAATTTTTTATGATCTTAGCACTTTCTTTCAAGATATTGTGGGGTTGAATTTTTTCAATCACTTTATCTAAAGAAATATCACGACTATAAAATAATGCACTTTCCCTTCGATTTGAAGGAATGGAAAACTGAATTTTCTCGTCAACATTTTTTCTTAGGTAATTTTTCACATATCTATTATCGACCTTAAGGTCGACACTTAGATTTGTATTTATTTGATCGCGAATATTAGATAGAGAATAAATTGCACCAACATCTACACTTTTTATAATTGAACCAATGACATACTCTATTGCTTCTTTCTTACAAGAATATAATTGTTTAGAATTATTATCACAATACACAGCTTCGTCATTATCACAAATATTTTCTTCAATACTGGCATGTTTTTGAATATCCCTGCTATACGTTTGCTCATAATTTCTTAAACATTTTTTATGATACAATACATTTGCCGCTAATATGTCTGAAGCACATTGCAAATGACTTATTCGTTTGGACACTTTACTATTTTCATCATTTTTGTCTTTTTAATGCTCTGTAATTTTTAAAAAATTTTCAGCTTTTAGCTTTTCACTTATTTTTGAAGATTTTTCAAATTTATTACTATGCGAACCACACACTACACACATATCACTTTCGGTATTTCCGTTTGTTGCATTCGACTTAGATCTCGTAAGTCTGCCCGTATCAGCCACAACGTTATCACTTTCTAATGCTTCTTTATTTTCACTTGTTTCTTTTGAGATACGATCAAGTTTTGACGAGTTTGTAAAGTTTTTGTAACATTCATTAGTCATATGGTATTTAAAAAGCACTTTACTATCTAATGAATTTACTCGATTAGATTTCTCGCACTTTCTTTTCTTGGCAGCTAATCTAATTTTTTCACAACAATGCTCTGAACTTTTCTACTGATCAGGTTTTAGACAAAGAATACACACGTTATCAAACATTTTTTTTGTTTTATTCTCAGCAGAATTGCGAAAAAGATATGGCTTATAGACAAAAGACCAACGAGTGAATGATACACGACGTACACGATGCACGGCGGCGTATAGATTTGCGATCGACGAGTATGACAAGTTGGCACATGCACGATATCGCGCGTGAACTTGCTTAACAGCGAAAATCCGCCTGACATAGCGCGCCGCAGAGTAACGCTTCAGCCCATACCATAATAAATATTGCGCATACATATAACTTGTTTATTACTAATAGAAACGTTTTATTATTGCATACATAATAATATGAACTATTTCTCGTTCTAATATTCTTGAGATCTATCATGACTAGCCGTAAAAAAATTTCTAAACCGATACATACAAAAAAATTAACAAATTTATGAAAAAACTGAAAAACTTTTTTTTCAAAAAAATAGGCCCATTTGTGGGTCTGATACTTGTACCGTTTGAATTCAGCGATTTCAAAAACATAAAAACGCAAAACGCAAAACAATCGAAAAAAGCGTGATACCTCCGTTTTTTAAATCTAATATGGGCCTTATTTCAATAAAGGCCCATTTTCGGGCCTGGAAACCTTGATATTTAGTTTCAGCGACCCTGAAAACTTGTCAACTGAAAATAGAGGCGCAAAAAATATACAAGTCGAAAAAAGCGTGAAACCCCCATTTTTTTTATCTAATATGGGCCTTATTTCAATAAAAGCCCATTTTCGGGCCTGGAAACCTCGATATTTAGTTTCAGCGACCCCAAAAACTTATCAAATAAAAATAGAGACGCATATAATATACAATGAGTCGACAGAAAACGTAAAAAACCCATTTTTTGACCTAAATTGGGCCATATCTCGCGAACGGACCATTTTTGGGCCTGGCACCTTCGCTCAATGGATTCAATGACCCAAAAAACATAAGAAACCATCAAGGTGCCGCGGGGACCTCGGATTGCATACGAAACCATACCTAGCGCCTGGACTAATGACAGGAAATCAGGGTAGGGTAAACAATCTGTGAATAGATTGAAATTAGTTCAATGTAGTGTATAAATTCATACAATAATATTTGATATTTAGTGAGCACCAGCAGCATAATATTCATCTTGGTTTCTTCTTCTTGACCTGTGTTCCACCCTAGCTTCTTTGGTGCTTGCTTGAGTAGCTATTTCTGCATGAAATAACCTGGTCTCGTTGCTTTTATTGGCCCAATATACAGCATTCTCTCCAATATAGAGATCAAATTCTTTCATGATGCCTTCATGATGTAAGCCACTTTTTCCATCATTGAATGTTGCCACTGCAGTGTAACAAGCAAATGAGAGAGAGTTCATGTCACTAAAAGATGCTTTGGAGGCTAACTTCCATAAACAATTATTAAAACGCTCATTAGAGTTCTGGTTGTATCCTCCAACGTATCTTTCAAGTAGCTCAGGTTTAGAAAGAGTAGTGAAAACTGGTTTCATTTTTTCCATGATGGCTTTTGGTAGTGAGTGTTTGTGTTTGTATGTTTTGTGTGTATTGGCTGCCTTGGCTTTCTGCCATTCACACCAAGAATCTTGTCCTGATGGGCAAAAACTGTGATTATGTTCCTTATCTGTTGAGCTTTTATGATAAAATATGGCCCAGATTGCATTGGCCATATAAGCGGATGTAGAATTAGATCTGATTGCCTTGCCATAATATTGTGTCAATTGATCTATACTTAAGCTGTAAGTCTTCCTTGACCTAAAATTGGTTTCTTGTTACTAAGTACTTGTCCAGACAATTTTTTCTTCAGCTCTCGCAGTTAAGTTCTCATCCTTTTTTGTACATGTCCAACACATTCTTTCTTGATAACTGCATAATTTTTACCATAAGGTTTAGCTTCACTTATTGAGCTGTATACCTTGCAGTCCCCATCGCCAATGTAATTCTTGTACTTCAATTTATACTTTTTTATAGAACTCTTAAACATTTCTAGTACTCCATCTACTTCCATTTTTCCAAAGCTTTCTTCATGATTAGCTGTACAATGTAACTTGTGCGATTCAAACCATTCTCTGTATTCTTCTGAATCCTTGTCTAAATTCTTTTTACTGTTACAAGCTGGGCAGTATTTATTCTTTATTGATACGTCTAAAACTTTCTTTGTCTGGTTGTCAATGATGGTTGATACTCCTTGGAGAGAATAAAATCCTCTTTTCCTCCAACTACCATCACCAGATAAACCTTCTTCTCTCTCAGTTGCATTCAATTCTTCTTTGACAACTTCTCTCATTGAAAAATCTGCTACAGATTTGGAAGCTTGACACAACTGAGAATTGATGGTGTCAAAGTGACTTTCAGTGACTGGTGGTCAAGTATTTATCAACCCAAAAAGTGTCTCTAAACCAGTATGACCATGTCCAAGGGCTCGAATCATGATAACACCTCTACGATTGATCTCATATGCATAAGACACGGTTCCAATCTTCTGGCTTGAATCTACATTAAGCTCTCTTTGACAATCTGAACACTTTTTGTTGATTTAAAATGCTAGTCCACAAATAGATTGTTCAGATAGTTTCACTTTACCTTTGCACGTTATATAACACAAAGCACTTTCTAACATTGGAAACAGAATATTAATATCAATTATTCTATACTGGACATCATCCATTGGGATCTTGATTTCTTGAATTTTTTTAGCTGAAGTTAATGCCTTTGTATTGGACTTTCCTTTTCTTATTGGAGAGCCAGATCTATTACCCATAAAGATTTTTTCTCTTTTTTTGGTCCTACCAAACCTTTGCTTCTGGTAATTTGTTGGATCACCTGGAATTCTTCCTCTTGAACACATGCTGACAATATAATCTGAACTTATTTGTAAAAGAACAACACAATCACTCACAGGCACTGTAAATTGCTCACTTTATTTCACTTTACTATAAAAAATAACTTTTTCAGCTATTCAAAAAAAAATCCGGTTAATTATTCAATATTATAAGTAGCAATTATAATTGCTGTTGTATAAGAGAGTAATACGTAATAAACACAGAGTAATAAATAAAAGACTTTTCAGAAAAAAAAGATCTTTTAGCTATTTTCCAAAGGTGCAAGTATACTCAGAGAATCTAACGCTCTCGAGCAGAACGATCGATTTTTGAATTTTGGAGCGTTAGGCGTGGGTGACGGTTGCGCACGTTCGATGGTGTTGAATATATATATGTGACATTCAACGTCAACTAGCCCACTGCCGAGTCCAAAAATGGGAGCCACCTTGAATATCGATTGAGGGCTTAAAATTTTCGTAAAGTCAAGGGCTTCCGAAATTCACGTGGCCTTTTCCCAGAAACCGAGCCCCCCACCCACTATGCCCTATAACAGCTCGTGGGCCAAATTTTTGCCATGTTCATCTTTTCATAAAACCCGCATCGTGTGGCCGACTGAGGTCTACGATGAACCAATTAAACGGTTTTGAGCTCTACTTTTAAAAAACATGTGATACGACCATTTTCGGGTGATGTAAAGTGCTGTATGGCTGCAAAAACCACGTGACACGTATTTAAGCCTCTCTATTTTTTATCTCGAAAACCATTGAGTCAAGGGAAAAAGTTTATTGAACAAAAAAGTCTTAGAATTGATTAAGGAACACCCTCAAACTTTTCCAAAATTTTTTGGGTTGATTTTAAATATTCGGAAACGATGGAAAATCGATTTTCTCAAAATCATCTCCAAAAAATTCTGAAAAAATTTAAAGATGTTTCTCGATCAATTTTAAGACTTTTTCGTTCAATAAACTTTTCCAAACTCAATAGTATTCGAGTAAAAAAATACTTATCACTTTTGTACTGAAAACCCAAAAACTATATGGAATGAATATGGTGCGATAAAAAAGTATGATTTATACGACTTTTATCATGTCGATAATTGTTTTAAATGAGCGGTTTATTTTTTCTTTATTTTTACAACCCCTCAAAACTTTACAACCCATAAACCCCATATCCATATATCCCTATTGTCTTATAAACTTCTAAAATCGAAACAATTAAAACAGAATGGGGCAATGTGATGTGTGTAATAATGAAAAATGCCGTGTCATATTTTCATTAATATTTTTTAATATTATAATATACACGCAGGTTCTAAAATACCTGAGTATGACATTACTTTCAATGTTTTATTGGCTCCAGATAAAAATCCATGAAAGGTCAAGATTTTTGGTTGTGCAGGAGCTTTGGAGAATCTTCGTTCCAATGTTTTTTGTTGTTGTTTATACTCCTTATCATCATAAAACAAGAACTTGATATTTTTGAACTTACTTTATGCCCATTCGAAAAGAGACGCAGCTATCAGGATCGAATCATTAGCAGAGGCTTGAAGACTTGCCCGAGTTGCTTCCTTCTTGAAAACCATCGCACGCACTCTTGTCATCTGCAGTAGCATAAAAATGCCAATCCACGGGAAAGCCGAAGTCTTCTTCGTGGTGTGCCAAATTATACATTTGGAATCTATTTTTATAGTGTTGCTTAGCTCCATCACTGATGTATATACTTTTTTTACCTCTGGAACAGTTTCCTTTATTTTTTTCATTAGTTCCTTTTGCATGTTATAAACTGCCGTTACGTCGTGACTGGTACAATTAGAAAGTAAAATAAAACTTTGGTGAAGCACATCAGCGCAATTTTTGTAATAAAAGATTACCGGGTGTACAGTGCATCGATCGTTGTTATAATGAAATGCTTGGGCGGCATTTTGAACAACGTAAATTTTCAGAAAAATTGGTATGCACCAAAACTTCACCTTCTTTAAGATTTAGTCTTATTTTCTTTACGTAGGCCGATTGATTTTTAGAAAAAAAATGATGGGGGAGCAGAGCTTCAAGCTTATTACAAAATTTTTCGACGAACTCATGTGCGGAAAGACACTCTTTTTTTAAGGAGGTTCCGTAGCGCAGGCTAGCCAACTCGTGCAAGCGTGTAGTCGAACGTGCTTGGTTAAGTAAATACCCTGCTTATCGACTGAACTCCCGTGTATGTCCGCACGTGTAAGCGTCAACAAGAAAGCTAAAATTACGTCTTCATCGACTACGATAGATGCAATTTGTAATTACTTAAAAACTAAGTGTGATAAATAAAAATTTAAAAAAATAATTAGCACGCCGAAGTTTATTCTTTCAATCATCTTGCGAATCCAAATTCCGCGCGACTTTCCCGACATGTAAACAAACATGGCGGCCCACCTCGCGACGGCGCAGTGCTTCGCACGACGCCCATTTTTTTTTTCATCGACAATTTTCTTTCGATTTTCACTGGCTTCCCATATTAATAGACATATCACTAGAAAGTAGAGACTTAGATCAACAAAACCGTATATGTCTTGCTTGGAAAAACTTGAGTATTTATGACTAATGAGATGCTAAAAAAAATTTTTGTTTCTCCTTGTCATAAGAGCCATGTTATTCTGCTGCATAACAAGTCAACTTTGGATTGAAATATCTCCGGATTTTGCCTGGCTATCCATATTAATAAGCATACCAATGGATTCGTTATGATCCAAACTATAAGAAAATCATAGTCGATTATCGGAAAACTACCCCGATGGAACCTCCTTAAAGTGTATGGATCAGTTGCTTGCCATACACTGAAAATTACGTCGGAAATGGCATTCTTATCTAGTAAATTCACGAGTAAGTCGTGCAGTTCATCAACTGGCGGGTAATCTTTACATTCACGTAAGTTGCACGATGGAGTCGCATCAGGACATTATAAATAACCGAAACCATCATGGTATTCTTTAATAGGGGTTTTATTTCCCTTGCTGAGTTTCGCTAAAGTTACGGCATTAAACACATTTTTGAAGTTTTGGTGTATCGTGCATACACAAACTGTATGAGTGTCTTTTGAGCCAGCGGAAACACACCATTTTGGTCGAAGTTCAGCAAATTTGGAAATCCCAATGCGAAATTGAAAAAATTTTTCTTTTAATTGATTATATAAACTTTTTATGTCACACAACAACAATCGTCTTTGTTTTTTTCATTTTTTACCATTCTGTCTTATAGTGATGACATCTTTTCGATTCGGCATCATTCATGTTTTACCTGCTTTTGCCACCGATGTAGATAACATTCCAGCTGTCTCTTTTAAATCTTTTGGTTTGCGCACTGTACGTTTCAAAGTACCGAATTCTTTTGCAGTTTTTGTTGAACTCCAACAATCAGTAGCTATCGTTAAAATCATTAATCGAAGAGGATCTGTTCGAGACAAACTTGAAAAACTATTTTTTAAGCCTGTAAACATTTCTTCCAGTTCCTCTGTTCTCTGTGTCTAGCGGGGTATTTTTCTTGGAGAGACATCTTCGTCGCCGGTATAATGAAAACTGCTTTTGGGTTCCTCAAAGAAGCTAGATTCATTTTGTGCGTTCAAATTAATTTTTTTGCAAGAGTGGCATATTTTTTCGGTACCAGTTAAATGTGGAAAATCATTCATAAAATTATTAGAAATATTTCTTAAATGTTTCCCTACGTGACCTTTAAATTGAACAGCATCTATCTACCCAAATTTTCAACACCGAATGAGACATTTTTACAGATGTTTGAAAATTGCAAATATTTGATAATAATTTAAAACTTAGAATCACTGAAATTGACGATCGGAAACAAAATCACGGCACTGTGTCACAAAGCACTGTGTCGTACTCACTGCATTTTGAAATACCATAACTATGCGTTTTTATTGAAGTTTGCAACTTATAAATATCTGATATTAAAATAAAGATTAGAATCAATGAAAATTGGGGGAAAAAATTAACAATTATTGAAATTGGGGATCACAGACAAAATCACGGAAAAACACTAATAGTCACAGTGTCTTACTCACTGGACTTAGAAAAACTGTGTCTATGCGAAAAGCGTCAAATTTTGTGCTATGTGTGTACAGATAAGCCTTTTGTGTCGCATGTAATGCTTTGGCATGCAAAGCGAAACACCGTGCCAGGCAAACGCGGAGGTCATGCATGCAACGCAAGATGTAAACAAAACAAATAGAACACTGTAACAGGGAATGCCTTGCAGAAGATCCGGCTAGCTCGTGCCACACGAGAATATGGTCGCAAACCCGCGTCGCACAATATCACTCGTCGATGCCTTGCTTCGACGAGCTCCGTTGATGACCTTGCGTGCAGATACAGCGATTCATTCTCATGAAAATATTAATAATTAGTAATTTGATCAAAACTACGGCCGCACGCACGCTCGCAACAATAACAATTGACATTCGGTCTATTACTCGTCGCTGACAAAGTCGTCTGCAGGATCCACTCGCACAGGGTCGTCGGTCGATGTGGATCTGCCTTGGTTTACTCGCACGTTAGTTCACAATTTCACTTTGACGCTCGGACATGAAGTGTGTGTTCGCGTGCTACGATAATCTATCGTAGGTGCCTCGATTAATTATCATGGTCTGCTCGTCGTACTTGTGGTACGACGAGTTAGAAACGTTGCGATACATTAAAAAATGCCCCGCGTGAACGCACTGTCTGGTCGAGCGTGGAATACGTCATATACATTGTGACGGGAGATTCGACTCTCACTGCACATCGAAAATACACACTCACACTGAAAGAAATTTAGAAGCATATCTCTCTCTCACAGAGATCTTAGCGCTCCAGGCACGCTGGTAGAAGAACTTTACGAGTTAGGAAACGTTACTGGCCAAGATTGGGAGCGTTTTGATCCCTAACGTAAGAGACCGTACTCGTCTTGCATGTCAGTAGAAAAATGAAATCAGTAGAGTGAACAGTAGTCTTGACTGTTATATAACTAAGTAAGCGCATGCATGCATATTATTTATTTTTATAGAGTAATGTAGAATTTTTTTTATAAAAATGATGAATATACGGGATGTAATAAAAAAATGTTGTACATTATATTCACGTACTTTATTTAAATCACAATGAGTATTTGAATGCTACGAATGTATAGTTCTTAATATTCACTTTTAAACCTGGTACAATACCAAACAAATTTTTTATATTAATAAGTCTATCTTTTTGTTCATTTCGATCTACCCAATATGCCATATAGTGATCATTGAATGTAATTTCGTCCTATATTTTCATTTTTATGAATACATCATTATTCTTATGGACAATGTCAACTATTTCTCCGAATTCAAATTCACTTAGAGACATATTAATAAAATATGTTTCTCCAACTCGATAGTGGTTTCCATTGACTTCGAACCACTTCAAGTCTGTTTTATCATCCGTACATATTTCTGTTGTATTAAAATCTAACATCTTATATTCATTCTTCGTGCTATTTGTTAGGCGACACATATTGAGGATCTGTTTTATGGCAATCGTGTAAGGTAGGTCTTTCCAGCTGCTCGTAGCTACAGCATTTGCCTTCACTCTTCTGTGACGAGATTCATATCTCGATGTATCACAATTTTTACACGGACCAAAATCTCTTAACAATTTTCCGTAATGTAAAAGATGGTGAAATTTAGGCTGCATTTTCCCATTTAATTTTATGTACATTTGATGATGTTTTTCAATGTAAGCACATAGTCTTGTCGGGTCTGTTTTTGAAATTTTTGGAGAACACAGAATACCTAAAATTTTGCGTAAAACGGTGTACATCTTCCAATGTTCATCGTTTTCAGGAATGAATTCCCCAATAATGAGTCCTAAATAACGAGTCAAACACAGAGATTCGGATGCAGACATTTTTTGCGGCAATTTTTCAATTAAACGCCGATAACTTATGAGTGGAGGCTTGTCAGACTTATTGAAAAACCCAAAATCAAAAGATTTCAATTTCATGTTTAAATCCTCAACAGAAAAATATTTTTTATCAACGACAAATGCATATAATAATGATTGTAA
>CACVKI010144214.1:0-34537 GCA_902732785.1 Trichogramma evanescens
TTCTTCGTGCAGAGCCTCGTGATTCCCTCTTCGGAGCACCAACAAGTGTTGCAGTAAAATTTGAATCGAGTCTTTGGCACGCACTGGACGTTCACTTCTTCTGCATCTGTGCAATCCCAAGAAAGAAAAAGAAAAACATGGATCGTACCATCCAAAATGTCAAAGAAGAAGCAAAAAAAAGTCGTGAACATACCATTAACAGCCGCAGAAATGATAAGAAAAGTAACGAAAAGCCAACTGATTGTCGCAGCTCGCATAATTTCGAAATCAGCACTGTTTATTCAACGACACCCTTGCGTTTAAATATTTAACATTTTTCCTTCTTTTTTGTTTTCAAACACCTCCGAGTAGTTTTTTTATCGCTTGTATAGGCCAGGCTGAGCTTGAACTTGCACTTGTAACTGCGATGCCTCGATGCAACGAGCTGATGCACCGATACAAGCTCTTGGCATTGCGTCACTCGACGGAGGGAGGGAGACTGACTCTACTCGCAAACGTCGATGCACCATTAGGCACATAATTTGATAGTTCGCGCGTCCGAGGGTCTAGTGACAAACTATACATACAAACGAGAAAGTTTATTAGAAAATTGTTTTTAACGCCTGCTAAAAGTGCCGCGTGTTGGGATTCGTCGTATACACGCGTGGCATACACGTGAAATCATCAAGGTTCGTCGCTCGATCAAATTTATGCTTTCCGCTTGGGGATTTCTTCAGGAAGGAAGGAAACTTCTCGATTATTCAATTCTTTTTTAACATGTACATTTTATTTTCGAATTTTATACATTATTATATTTGCAAAAGTCTTATAGCATTAACACTTATGGTATAAAAATTAAAAATTAATTTTTGGTTTCACAGACTTTATCGCTACAGTTGTAGAACAAGCCGGTTGGCGAACAGATGCACACGTTACAGTCCCTAAAGAAGCGAGAATTCGGCGTGCATTTCCTCTGGTTGGTTGGGTCGGTTTCTAATTTTGCAAAGGTATCTAGAGACGAATAAAAATTTCAGCAATTCGTTTATTTTTAATTTAAAAATAAATGTAGTCGACTCAGTCAACTTACCCATCGGTGGATCTACTGGTTTCTGTCGAATCTGGATCAATGACGCAATACAGCTGCCAATCTGATGACAAATGGATTTGCCGCTGTTCGGATCGCAATGGCAATGGTTGCAGTCCTCCTCGTACGCGATGCCCTTCGGACATTTTTCAGCTCGAGTGTCTTCGAAGACTGCGGGAGAAATTCACACCGTCAAGCATCGTACACATTTTTTTTCGTTCGAAGGAATACAATTATTCATTTGACAATGATAAAAAGCTTACAAATCGGAGCACTGGTCGTCGTGGTTGTGGTTAATTGCTCTACGGGCCTAAAAGTCGTTGTGGTGAACGGGTTGTTCTTCAACTGGTAAGCAACATACGCAGCGTCCAAGAATTCTTTGGTCGGTGGTTCCTTTAAATCGCACCTCAAAAGGTTTGTATCCATTTGGCAATAGCACCAGCGTTTGTACTCGGTCGGATAAAAAGTGTTTGGTGCGCATGGCTCACTCGTGACGCGGGTAGCTAAAAAAGTTGAATGAAAATTTTCAAGATAATTCGTACGATTGGCTGCCTAGACATGATTTTTATTTTCACTAAACTATACTCACGAATTGCAGATACAGTCAACTCGGCCCATGGAGATCTCGCTTCTGGCTTGTCTTCGATCGGTGGATCTGGCTTGTCGCAGAAACCCGGTGGACAGTTGGTGTTGCCGTTTATCGAGCTGCATCTGCACGTGTGGCCGCATCCGTCCATGTATTCGACGCCTCGCGGGCAATGTTTGGTCGCTATTGTACGAGATTATTTACGCTCGATGTTATTTACGTAATTTATTTATTTAAAAAAATATATGTATTATGCATACGCGGGTTCTTGATCGGCGACGCGCTCCTAGCAAAGGCCAATGTATCGCAGCTCTGGTGCTGACACTGGTAGGATAGACCGTCTAGGGAGCACTTGCACTTTCGGCATTGGTCGAAAATCAGGGAGGGCGAGCATATCTTGCGATTGGCTGTAAAAAAAGGCGCAGGCTTTCGAGCTGAAAGTTTTTCGCGAGCGTCGAGTGTCTATTTTTTTTTCCTATCTACTCACGATCGAAGCTCAAAATTTTTTTCTCCAAATGGACGTCTTCGATGTCCGAGTTGGCAGCGGCACATCCGCCCAAACTGCAAGCCACGGCTCCGGTGATCGGGTTGCACGTGCACGCGTTACAGTTGTCCTTGTACGAAGTACCTCGCGGACAGGTTTGGCCTTGAAAATGGAAAAACAAAGGTAGACGTTCGCTCGCGAATCAAAACAACGTTTTCGACACACTGCACTGAATGAACTTATTTTTACCTGCTGCCAATGTCACTAATACTGATAAAACTATAAAACTCTTCATTGTAACTCTGTGCCTTTTACTCGTGGACCGACATTGACGTACTACACTCGAAAACTGAACTGCCTCCGCTTATATTTACTTAAATTTTAAGATCTCTCGATGATGACTCCTGTCGACTTAGACGTAAGAGGTATTACCCGTATGTATATTTAGCCAAACTGGTTCTCACTTATAACTGTCTGTATGTGTGTATGATTTTTGGAAGGGGCATAGTCAAAAATTCGGTTAATGCTTTCAAAAAAAATATGTTAACGAGCATTAAAAATTAAGAAGAACCAGACAGAATCGCTCGATGGCTTTTATTCATCTCAAATTCGCTCATCTAATATTTGTTGTTTTATCGTTTCTTTTCTCTTGTATCAAAAAAGAGAATATTTTTAGCAATCTCGAATGCGAAAAAATTACGAAACAAGTTTGAAGATCGCCACCACAGTGGCCTCCGCGATTTCATGCGGACGGCACTTGTCGCTGGACCCTGCTCGGCGCAGATTTACTTACTGTTTCAGACGAGATAATTGAATTAATGGGAAATTTGCGCATGATTCGTTTAGAATATCTTCAAATTTATCTATGCTATTATCTGTGCTGAGGTACGTATCGCGCATGAATAAGACGTCACCAGCTAGATTTTGAAATTTAATATTTCACACGTGTATTTGTACCCCATGCGTCAATAATATTACCAACGTATTCAGGAGTTCAATGTAAACTTTTTTTTCAAATGTAATCCACGTTATAGTAATAATATTTCAAATACCTTTAGAGCAACTTTTGGTCGTAAGAAAATGGCCAAGAAGAACTTTGTGATAAAATTATAAATAATTAATAAAAAGATTATTGATTTTAAAAATGAACAATCTTCAATGAGTAGCATAAATTAATATAAATGACCTTAATAAATTCACGTTGTGTTGCGATCCTTAGTTTTCACTAAGCGATCCTGTATTTTTTAAAAAACAAAGTAGAATAATTCGATAGATTATAATAACACTGATATAAGTGAGAAAAACAACACGATAAAACTCACGATTATTTTTTTAATTAAATACAATTTTTGCTCACTTGGGTGCGAAATAATAATCAAATTAAATTAATGTTTAAATTCGATAATCAATTGAGATGAAGGACGAGAGAGTTGTGTTGACTCCTCTCTTGTGTTCGTTCATCAGCAGCATAAGAAAATGATTATTTTTTCTTTTTGAAAGATTTCTGGTTGTTAAACAAACTAAAGAATTTTTATTTAAATATAAGTATCATTTTTTGTATTATTTGATATCGAAAAATTTATAAATATAATCTTATCATTGAATTACATCATTTGCTATAATTTATTGGATTTATGATTATCGAAGTCTATTAAAAATTAAATTTAACATTCAAAAATTTATATAAAAGTTCTCCTAAATATATATATTTTTTAAAATAAATTGTAAATATTCTAAAATTTTGTATAAAACAGAACTTTAAAAAATGATAAACACGATGCTTGATTTCATTATAGTTTAACTAGGGTGAAGATTTCAAGTAACATTCAACCACTTCTTCTATAAGTTATTAAATTATATATTAAACTCCTGGACTTGACTATTAATTACTTCAATATTAATTAGCCTATATAGCGTCGCTTTACGGTTTATCATACAAGCTTTACTTTCGTCCCTTCTGAATCAGCGAACAGCGTGACAGTGGTTTCGAACCACCCACTACAAATGTTTGCATCTGGTCTGCTTTCTTGTCCATCTATTTTTCGATGGGAAAAAGTACGAAATTAATATTTATATTTCAAATATAATGATAAATGAATCTGTGGAATTGAAAAGAAGATTATAAAATCCTTTGGTATAAGTTCTTCTATGCTTCTATGGTAAATGATATCAGTATAAATGTAGGATCAGCAGAATGCGATACATTTTGAGAGGCAATTTATAATAAAAATATGTGACTTAACATTGTCAACCGTCTGTCTAGTATAGAGTAAAATATAATATTGATAGAGTCTGACGATAACACATAAATTACTAGATACTAAAAACATTGGTTTGATAACTTTTTTGAAAGAACTCATGTTCTTTAAGAGAAGTTTAAAAGATAAAAAAACTGATAATAGGGTAAAATAACGCACGTATATGTTCAAAAATAACGACTATTCTCGAAAGTTGTTCAATTGAGTCTTGTACAGAGTAGCTTACAGACTTCCAAACGGAAAAAATGAAGATTAGGCCAGTTTTATTTGCGTTTCTTCTCAGTGTTTCGTGTATTTATGCTAAGGCAGTCAGTGAGGAATTAGATACGTCGAACAATGAAATTGAGCAAACCAGTAAATTTTAAACTCAGAAAATGTTAAAATATAAAACAATGTTAAAATAAATTTTTTGAATATTTTCAGCTGAATCGAGCGAACCCGAAGAGCAGCCCGATCCATTGGAAAAGTTAAGTCGGCTAGTTCCTTTCATAGAAACACATGAGTTTAACTACACTCAATATCTTCAAGAGCCCGAGGAGGAACGAGTTTTGATTGGAACAAATACACCCCTGTACATAGCAAAGTACGATGAAGAAACTGAGAAAGTCAAGTACCGGGCATATCATTACGTGAGTTTTTAAGTTCACTAAAAAATTTTAATTCTTTTGTGATAAATAATTGACAGGTGTATGAAAATTATTGTTCTAGCCCGAGCCTCAGCCCATTAATTCTTGTGGAAATAAACGACACCAAAAATGTAAGTTTTTGTCATTTTATATTCAAGTCTATCTGAAAATAATACATTATGATTTTTAATACACTTTTAATATGCTCAGTATTACCGAAAAAACATATTGAATCGGAAAAAACTAATGACGAAAATGAAGATATTGTTTACCCACAAATATTAGTGGTTGTAGATCACTCGATTTACAAGTAAGTGTTGAAAATTATAATAATATTATCTATTTAGTTACTCATCTCTTCATTATCTTAAATAGAAAATATGGGGGAAATGTATTTAAAATAGCCCAAGTCGTAGCAGCTTACTGGAATAGCGTCGATCTCTTATATAGAACAATTAAAAGTCCGAAAATAAGATTAAACATTGCAGGTCTTATCATTCCAGAGGTACGTTTAAACAAATCCTAGGTTTAACATAAAGTTTTTCAATGGATAAACTAATTAATATTTGATTATTTTTTCATATAAAAGAGTCCAGAAGCAATTCCTTATGTCGAAAAAAATTATAACCGTGATCTGGGAAGTATTGATACATCCAAAATGCAGAATGATATGATTGATTATTTTGCTGAAAATAGTGAACATCTAGATGGAATTCCTGAGGATTCCTTTGATGTTGCTTTTCTTATGACAAAGTAAATTTTTTTTTTCATAAAATTTATTAACATTTAAATTACATATATCAGTTAATAATAATGAATATTTATATTTATCCAGTCGATTAACCTCACCGAATTTGTTGGGTAAGAATAACTAATCTTAAGTAATAACAATCTCATAAATAGTTCATTGTAATTTGAAACCTATTTGAAAACTTTTATTTTAAAGGGACGGCCTTGGGAGATGTAACATACAAAACAGTTTCATGGGGAGCCGGCGATTTTGAGCACAATTATGATTCCGTTAATACTGGCGCACATGAGCTTGCACATTTGTGATTATCATAATTTCACTAATGACTAAAAATATCTTAAGCTTTTACTTGAAGTATTTTTAAAATTTATAGATTCAATGCAGATCACGATTGGGATAGAGGTTGTCTTCAATCTCCTAACATTATGGGGTATCCTAAAGGAAAATCTGCCTTCGCTTGGTCTCAATGTTCACTTCGTGATATGATAGAATTTTTCAAGTACAGTATACAAATGTTTTTATTATTTTATTAACTAACCACTTTTAATAAGATCGATCACAAATAATGTTATTAGCAAACCAGAAAATCAATTTTTGCGAAATCGACCGAATATTGGAAAGCCACATCCGCGAATGCTGCAAGGTCATTATTCTACTCGAGATCACCAATGTCAATCGTTAGGCAGCGAATTGCATAATTATTTCAATTTGGACCCAACTTACTTTTCACATGTGGTAAAGTATTCAAATGGTTCATGAATACAGTCGTCCTTTCTGATATTTATAGATATGTTTCTCAAATTAAAAGTCTAATCAAATAACGATTGATCAACGAAAATGTGATATATTTTTAAAATTTTTATATGAATATTTCATAATTATTTTTTGTTGAATATTTTCGGTATGTCATATATCTTGTGATATAAACAACCGTTACAGGAGCCTAGTACGATGATATTCTGAAAATTCTATCTTTATTATTTCAAATGACAAGTATAGTTGATTCTTTTTCATATCTTTATTTGCCTACGCTATCGTTTGCTTGAAGACACTTTATCATACTTTCAACTTATTACTAATATTCATAACTTTTCACGCTCTGATTTGTTTTTAGAAGGATGAAAATTTAAAGTGTACATAATTTTATTGTAATTATGTATTGTAGCATACAAAGCGCTTGAGAGATATAAAACGTTTCGATAAAGGACGACTGCATGTATTTTCTCAAATAATTAATTATTTAATTTTCAATCCTAGCCGCGGGAATATGAAGAAGATTGTTCAGTTCTATTTTGTGCACGTAGAAATGCCGAAATTGATTATGAAGCAGAAGAAGCAAAAGTAATAGACCCACCACTAGACGGTACAAGTTGCGGTTGTGGCAAGGTACATCTCAAAAAGTACTTACAAAAATAGTTTGAATGTAAATGATTGAAATAATCGATTTATTTTTCAGATATGCTTTCAAGGCAAGTGCGTGGATGACCAGGAATAAGAAAACCATTGCACAGGATGCTCTACATAATCATTTGATGCGATGAAAAATGAAAAATAGCTTGAATACATCAGATATTGTAATGATCAACTTGAAATTTTCCACATGCTTTCAGTTTTTTGGTCGAGGAGATCATATGAAATTTGAAATTTGTGTTTTGAAATCTTAGAAGTTGAACATGTAATTTTACGTTGAATATCAAATAATTTGGAAGAAAGCGAGTTAAAGCAGAGCTAGATTGTTTGAAATGAATAAAATTCTGAATTAAAAATTTTTAAATTATATACGTTCATGTATTTTCAATTTAAAATATAACAATACGCTAATGATTCATTTCTTATATTTTTTAGTGCATACATTTCCCAGCATAAGCTCTTATTTTTTAAAATCATCTTGACCCAAAACGACCCTTGCTAAGTGTTTACCACTTTTTCAGGCCTCTTACCACTCTTAATTATTTATAAATGGTATTAGGAAAATTTAAGCAGACTTTTCCAAGCATAAAAACTCATTTTCTTGCTGATAAAGTCAAAATGGTATTAACTCATTTACGGCCTTTCAGAACTCGGGCATTAAATTTTACATAAAATTATGTATGTGCAAAGTCCTTTCAAAGTCCCAAGCATGAATTTCGTTACTTTGGAGGTTAATGGGTTAAAATGTTGAAATAAAGTAATAGTATATTTCTCAACGCGTGCACATATGATTTTATAGCAAAACGAGGGATTATAGCACGAGCCGACAGCGAGTGCTGTAACGAGTTTTGTTCAAAACCCATATCTACACCAGTTGATGATACTATTTTTTACTACGACAGCCTAAAATTATAGCGGCAAAGTTGCGTATTTTAGGTTAGAGTGGGAAAAATTATTATTGTTTCATATTGTCACGTGGTCCGCAATTGGGGTTCTGTTCGTCATCGTCGGGAACGGAATTAGAGGAAGAAAGGAAATTGATAACCGAAGTTAATTGAATCTTACATTTTTCAATTAAGATTTTTTCGCACATATATAAAAATTTGAAACAAATAATTGACAAGCTATTACTTTGTAATAAGAGTATCAAGTAATTAAATTTATTCAATATATATAAGTAAAAATGACTCAAAAGCATCAACCGTATAAAAAGCGCAACGCAAATTACAATTTTGACGGAGTTTGGCGGTAGGACAGAAATTATCAAACATTTCGAATGTTGCTTTCATCATTTTTAGGAGAGGAGCTTCAATTTAGACCCTTTTCAGTCAGAATTATGACACTTTTCGAACTACCCACTATAAATAATTGCATTCAGAATACTTTCTTGTTCATCTACTTTCCGATGGGAAAGAGTATTTGTTCTCATTTAAAAAATAATCATAAATAAATCTTTGAAATTTAAATTTCTATGGTAACTGATATCAGTGCAATTGTTGGACCAACAGATAACAATTTAAGGCCCGATTTTATTACTGCGGTGTAATTTTTACGTACGAAACGCATCTGAATGACAATAGTGCTAAAGATGATGATCTCGGATATTAATATTTATTGTAGACCAAAAGTAGAATTATTGAACTTAGAATGTAATCATTTTAATATTTTCGTTGAATTATCCTACATCTTACTTTTGAAATAATGATAAATATGCACGAATTCCTTATCCATTTCAAAATAAATGATTATTTTTTTTTGTACCACGCTATTCAGCTTTCAATTTAATTTATTATAAAAAAATATGACCCAACAATGTCAACCATTTATCAAGTGCAAAGTGATTTAAATTTTGACAGGGTCTAGCGATAACATAGAAACTCACAGATATTCTGAATCTTGGTTTCATAACTTTTTGGAAAGATAAAGAAAAAAACGAATGGTAAAAAAACTAACGTACATGTAGGTATAAAAATCACGATTATTCTTACAAGTTATTTAGTTAAGGCTAGTACAGAAGCTAGTAGTAGAAGCTTTCATAGCTCAAAAAGTGAAAAAATGAAGATTAGACCGATTTTATTTGCGCTTCTTCTTGGTGTTTCGGGTATTTATGCTAAAGCAATTAGTGAGGAATCAGATACGTCGAATAATGAAGTTGACCAAACCAGTAAATTTTAATCTCAGAAAATGTTAAAATATAAAACAATATTAAAAAGAATTTTCCGCCGATTTTTAGCTGAATCGAGCGAAACCGAAGAGCAGACCGATCTATTGGAAAAGTCAAGTCAAGTAAATCCTATTGCAGAAACCAATGAATTTAACTATAGTCTATATCTTCAAGAACCCGAGGATGAACGAGTTTTGATTGGAACAAATACACCCCTGTACATAGCAAAATACGATGAGGAAACTGAGAAAGTCAAGTACCGGGCATATCATTACGTGAGTTGATAAGTTTATTACACTTTAGAAACTTTCAAAACAAAAATTACTATTTTTTCATTAAATCCTCGGGTACAGACTGAAAATGTGGGGAAAATAGAGTGACATCATCGTAACACAAGTACAATACATTATAATCAATTTTTATCAAGAAATTAGTATAAATTACAATAACAGTAGTAATTATTTCTATTTAGTATAATGCTTCGTACTACATTTTCAGTACGTCCCCACTCAGGTAAATTTTACCTGATTTTATTGACAACTTTTTTGATGATTATGAGATTTCATGTGGAATAAATAAATGTTTAATTTAGCCCGAACCGCAATCAAAGAATTCTTGTGGAAATAGACATCACCAAAAATGTAAGTTATGGACGTTTTATATGATCAAGTTCGACCAATTGATATTTTCAAATGTTTAATAAACATATAATGTCCCCAGTGATACCTAAAGAACATGTTATATCGGAAAAAACAGTTCAGGAACACGAAGATATTATTTACCCAAAAATATTAGTTGTCGTAGATCACTCGCTTTACAAGTAAGTGTTCAAAATTATGTTTTATATATTCAGTTACTCATTTCTATGTTATCTCGAATAGAAAATACGGTGGAAATGTGTTTAAAATTGCACAAGTAATGACAGCTTATTGGAATAATGTCGATCTATTATATAGAACAATCAAAAGTCCGAAAATAAGATTAAACATTGCAGGTCTTATCATTCCAGATGTACGTATAAACAAATCCTAGTTTTAACTTTGAGTTGTTCAATAGATAAACTAATTAATATTTGATTATTTTTTCATATAAAAGAGTCCAAAAGCAATTCCTTATGTGGAAAATCATTATAACCACGATTTAGGCAGTATTAATGAAGTTTCTCTAATAGGTGATATGTTTAATCATTTTGATGGACGTGGTAAACATTTAGACGGAGTTCCTGAGGGCTCTTATGATGCTGTGATCCTCGTGACCAAGTATAATATTTTTTTTTTCTGTAATCATTATTGCCATTTTAATTATACTCATATATGATAATACATTTTTTCAGTCGATTAAATATGGACGGTGATTTGGGTAAGAAAATTTATTTATTTTTTAAATTAATAATTATACTTACTGCCAACAATAATATAGCACTTTACGATACAAGTGCCATAAGTAACACTTTTTGGCACGGCGTAGTTTAGGGCCCAAGCGCAGCGAAGGTCCTAATAGCTGGGCCGAAAAGTGTCCCCTATGGCCCGAGTATCGAACAATATTTTATAGTACTGTGCAAAGTTCACATTTATGCCCCCTTTTCCGAGCGATGAGTCGCACTTTCTGGTACCGCAAAGTGAGGTTAGCGCACGAGCGTATGCGAGTGTGATGCGAACGCAGCGGTGCCAGAATGTGCGACTTATGCCACCGAAAAGCGTGCCATAAATGTGAACTTATGCCACGCAGTGCTATAAATGTGAACTTATGCCACGCAGTGCTATAAATTAATTTTTTTAATATAATATGTTTTATTACTTACACGTTGAAGGAGCGGCATCAAGAAGAGATACAGTAAAAGACTTAATTGCGTTTGTAACCGGCAATTTTGAACACCATTTCGATACGGTTAATACTGGCGCACACGAATTTGCACACTTGTAATTATTATATATTTATTAAATTTAGAAAAATATTTTCAACTTTTTCACCTGAAATATCTTTAAAAAATATAGATTAAAGGTAGGGCACGACGGAGAAAAAGAATGTCCTGAATCTTCTAACATTATGGGTAATCCTAAAGGGAAATCTGCATTTGCTTGGTCCGAATGTTCCCTTCAAAATTTCAAGAAACATCTGAAGTAAAATATAAAAGAGTTTTCATCATATCATTAATAATAATAACGTTTAATAATAATATTTTTTAATAATCATTATCCTTAATGATCTAACTAGCAAACCAGAAAATAAATATTTGCGAAATCGCCCAAATATTGGAAAGCCATATCCCCGAATATTGCAAGGTAGTTTCTCTACTCGAGACCAACAATGTCAAATGAAGGGCGGCGATTTGAATAATTATTTCAAGTTGGACCCAACTTACTTTTCTCACGTGGTAAAGGATTTAATTGATTATGATTACAGTCGTCCTTTCTAATATTTATAGATATGTTTCTGGAAAGGGCTTAGCATACTCAAGGTCGATTTTTGTTTCAAATATGTTCCTTGAAAAATTGAAGTCTAATCGAATAACTTCGCACAAGCCTCTTAGTTCAATGAAATTTCGAAAATGTTATCTTTATTATTTCGAATGACAAGTACTGTTAATTTTTATTCGTTAAAATTTTTGGTAATATGGATATGGTATCGTTTGCTTCAAAAAATTCAATCTTATTTTCAATTTATTACTAATATGCTTATTTTTCAAGCATCAAATTTTTTAGATGCGTGCAAAATTAAAGTGCCCATAATTACATCGTAAATATACATTTTAGTCCGTAAAGTGTTGAAGTAAAATAAGTTTCAAAAAAGGACGACTGCATACATTATCTTGCATTATTGCGATTGTTTCATTTTTAAAATTTAATTATTTAATTTTTAATGACAGCCACGGGAATACGAAGAAGATTGTTCAGTTCAATATTGTGCCAAAAGAAATGCCGAAATTGATTATGAAGCAGAAGAAGCAAAAGAATTAGACCCACCACTAGACGGTACAAGTTGCGGGTGTGGCAAGGTATATCTCAAAAAGTCTTTAGAAGCAACAGTTGAATGAATATGACTGAAATAATCGATTTATTTTTCAGATCTGCTTCCAAGGCAAGTGCGTAGAAGACCAAGAATGAAAAAAATTATTACCCAGGCTGCTTCATACAATTATTAAGGATAATGAAAACAAAAATACGAACTATTGAAAATGTATACTTCAATCGTAGAAATCAATTGGTTAGTGTGTGTATTATGCAGCACCTCGAGCGTAAAGTGTAATGATCGAAAAAGCGGAACTATGCCGCGTAGATTTGTCGGTTATAGATGGTGTAAAAAAAGTAGATAAAAAAATTACTGTAATTTCATCTAAAATAGATTTGTTCATTTATGAGTCAAGTCCTAAAATCGAGTAATTTTTTTTGAAAATTTCAATGTATGGAGTGAATATTCTGTAAAAAAATAAGCAAAAATAAACTGAATGTAGATTATGCGAGAACTAATTTGTAAAAAAGATCTTTTCAAAAATTACATTTTACCTAACTGACTATCACAATTATACAATGATAATATATCAACAAGTAAATCTATGTTTTGATCGTAAACAATATCAACATAAATTAATTCGTTTCTTGAACAATGAACATTACAAACAATTTATAGTCGAAACAAATTAGTTTGGATGTTGTCTTTCTCTATGAAGCAAGCCTAAATATCTGAAGATAAATTTTATTCATTAATTTTCTGTAACATTATTTTGAAGGATCCATCGATTAATTTCGGTATTAAAAATGGATTTAAGTAAAGAAAAAATCGAAAAAGTTTTCCCAAAAGATAAATTAAGTGAACACGACGATCTTGCTTCAAACGACAAAAAACACGTTTGTGATATTTGCCAGGAGGAATTTACACTAGAATCAAACATGAAAACACATCGAGACACAACTCACAATGAAGGTAAAGATTACGCATGCGACAGGTGCGAGAGAAAATTTGTGAAAAAATCAAGTATGTTTATGCACCAGAAGTCAGTACACGAAGGTCCCAAAGATTTCACATGCAACAAGTGCGAGAAGAAATTTGAAAATAAATCAACTTTACTAAAGCACAAAAAAATATTCCACGAAGTTTTTAAAAATTACTTATGCGAAAGGTGCGCGAAAAAATTTGGAAATAAGCAGAGTTTGCTGCTCCACGTAAATACAGTCCACGAGGGTGGCAAAGATGTTGCACGCGACAAGTGCGAGAAAAAGTTCGGACAAAAATCGCATTTGCTCTACCACCAAGGGGCAATACACGAAGGTCGCAAAGATTTTATATGCGACAAGTGCGAAAAGAAATTTGGTCGAAAATGGGATTTACTCTTTCACCAAAGGACGATTCACGATGGTCACAAAGATTACGCATGCGACAAGTGCGATAAGAAATTTGGACGCCAATCGAATTTTCTCCGCCACCAAAAGGCAGTACACGGAGGTCGCAAAGATTACGCATGCGACAAATGTGAGAAGAAATTTGGACGTAAAGATCATTGGCTTTTCCACCAAAAAACAGTACATGAAATTCGCAGATATTTTGAATGTGATAAGTGCGAGAAGAAATTTGTCCATAAACAGTACTTGTTTTTGCACCAGAAAACAGTGCACGAAGGTCGCAAAGATCACTCATGCGACAAGTGCGAGAAGAAATTTGGCCGAAAATGGGATTTGCTTTTGCATACAAGAACAGTCCACGAAGGTCGCAAAGATTTCGCATGTGACAAGTGCGACAAAAAATTTGTATTAAGATCGAATCTGCTTTTACACCAAAAGTTAGTTCATGAAGGTCGCAAAGATCACTCATGCGACAAGTGCGAGAAGAAATTTGGTCGAAAATGGGATTTACTCTTTCACCAAAGGACAGTTCATGAAGGTCGTAAAGATTTCACTTGTGACAAATGTGAGAAAAAATTTGGTCATCGATTTAATTTCATCAGACACCAAAAAACAGTACACGAAGTTTGTATAGATAAAAAACCCCATAAGTGTGAAAATAATAATGAAACTTCATCGAGTTTGAGTTGACATCAATAAAAGTCCATAAAATTTACAGATAATACCTATTGAACAATTCTTGAAGTTTGTAAAGTGATTAATGCGATAAAATTGTTGCGTATACAAACGTAATCTAGTTCCCCACATTTAATTTGCTCACAAGGGCAATGCTTTTGCATGTGTAATAAATACGAATCAATTTGACCGATCATTTGTTACATTTGTCAATCGAATGATTAGTGCTGCGCTATCTTAAACATACCGAAAAATGTGAGGTTTCTTAAAAATGGTGAATACTAGAAGTAAATTCTAAAATACATTGACTGGGAATATTGTGGATCAAGTTTAATAAAGTTTTATTGAAGCTAATTTTGTTTACGTAATTAGACGACTTAACGGTATGATAATTGTATTCGTTATGACAATACCTTTTTTTATAATTATTTGCATTGCTATTAACAACGATTATTTTTCAATCAAAACTCTTAACATCTCGATCTTTCAAATCAACCCGGCGAATAAGCCCGTAGCTCGCAATGAATTTCAATTCATTTGAATTAAATTTATGAATTTATCGCAAGAAATTTTAACCTCTTTTCCCATCAACGCAAATTTGCCCAATTGGATCCGATTATATATCAAAAGATAATCAATTTTTTGTAAATAATTTATCAAGAGGTGCGGTAGCACCTAGCCGTCAAAGTATACAAAAATTGTATATACAAACAGCTCGATCTTATTCTATTCTCATATATTCTCGATAGAGAATAATAGCGTATATTTTATGCGTTGATTTTTTTTAACAATTGTAAATATGTATGGAAAACTTACATAGATTCTCAAGTGCAAGTTTTTCTAAAATTTGAATAAATATTGTGTCAGAATGATTGCGTTTTATCATTTTTTGTGATTTGTAATTAATACCTGCTTATGACATTCTATACATTATTACATGTGCATGTAAGATATAATTTTTTTGTTTTCATAGTCCCAAACTGAATAAATTCAATACACAAAACTGTATAAAGTTATACATATATTTGACTTAAGTCATGCAATAGAGCTTTGCGATCAGACCTTTACTAAAAAAAATTCCTCTTGAAAAGCGAGCAGTTAGTTTTAAAACTCTTGAAAGAAGACAATACTCTTGCAGCCGTCAAGTGTGCAATTTTCGTGTGTCGTCTGGCGATCGTTTGTCCTTACACGTTTCTTGGACACCGTATAATACACAAAAATGTCTTAAGGGGAGGCTCTCATCTAGCGCCTCAAAAATGACGTGTTTTTCGTGATTTTTTTTTTCGCGGAAGAAAGTGAATAATGCAGTCAAGCTTTTTGAGATATCTTGCCGCCCGATTCAGAAAACATGGTTTTGAGAAAAACGCGTTCAAAGTTTTAGAAAGCGAATGTACTTACATACATGCATCATTCGCTCGTAAAAATACAGCTCCGGTTTTTTGCCGATAACTTTTTAACCAAATCGATTTTGGTACAAAGGGTTTCGGGGGTGTATTCTATGTGACATTTGCTAACTAAGTAAGCAACAACAAAAAATCGATTTTTTGATCGAGTCTCATGAGAGCCTCCCCTTAACTGAAATTTTTTATGTATGAATACTTTTCAGTGTATTTGCTTTTCTTGTTGTTTTTGTTGTTGTCGTTGTTGTTATAAATATCAAGTAAAAACATCAAGATTTATCGAGTGGTTATGAAAGAAGAGGATCACGCTGATTGAGTTAATGCAGATTGTCTGAAGAGTAGTTATAACGCTAATGCGTTACTGTATAAAATGCAGCAAAAAGTTCCCGTTTTCGGACATTTAACATTCCACATTTAATGTCACTAGTTATGATTAAGTAGTAATTTGTATTACGAGAAGACTCAATTTTTAATAATCTAAATACAGGCATGGATATCTTTGTTTTAGCGTGTTTACAGCTTTTTATTTATTTTGAAAGTTTAAGCTTTGTGCTTATTGAAAAGGTAATATTTGTAAGGTTAAGAAAGTTTATTAAAAAAATTTTTGTAATACTTAAATTTCATAAGTATTAATTTATTGAATCATTTTTTTCTGAAATATTACAAATGAAAAAAAGAATAATATATTCGATTAAGAAAATCTCCTTTTTCCTCTATAAATTATAGAGCTATTTATTGTAATGGTAGTATTGATTTTTATACTACAAATAAAAATTCTGCATTACTGAAAAGAATTTCATTGTGTACTCAATAAATTTATTTTATTACGGTAATTATGGATTTTATTGGTGCTAAACTAAAGTTTTTGGTTACAAAACACAAAGCTAATGTTGTTACAGCAACTAAGAATACTTTATTGCAAAAGTATTATGCAATATTTTTAATCATTGTCACAGAATTACGTTTTGTTTTACTCTCATCAAAAATGTTGGCAGTACTAAAAAATAGGTATGTTAATAATATTGTATAATATTTTTAGTTGTAATAACAAAATTAGCTACTTGTTATTGTCACCAAAAAGTTTAGTTAGCGTTAGTAAATAACTTTTTATAGCCTTAATTACGTTGGTTGCGACACGATTCTTCTTTTCACGTGGTCAAATTTTTTTATATTACAATTCGACGAGGAAAATTTAAATTAATTTATAAATTCATTGAAGGCTTCAAGTTCTTGAAGCTGTAAAAAAGCATATAATTATACTACATACTATTATCTACTTTAAAACAAATATTAAACAAGCTTAATTACCTCTTTAATTTTTTGGTTCTCTTCCATAAGTAACTCATTAATTAAGTTTTTAAAGCGTTCTCTTAAGCTTTCGTTTTCTATAGTTTCTAATATTTCAATCTGTTGTCCTCTTTGCTCTCGTAACCTAGCAATATCTAATTGAAGTTGTTCACGGCGTTTAGTAATCATATCTGTATAAAAAAGACGCAAGTGAAACTTATTGGTTATTTTTTTCAATGATTTGAAATAAAATATTATAAATCTACTTTGAATTAACCTGGATTTATGATCGCAGTTTGGGAGTTCGAGTAATTTTGATTGTGATTCGTTGACTCTACTTCATCGATAATTTCTTCTTTAATTTTAAAATCACCAAAAGTTCCTCCCAATGTTTCATTGTTATAATTTAACTCTACTTCGGACATCATCTCTTCTTTAATTTTAACTTCTTCGTGCGATGTTTCAGTTGTAAACATTTCCTTATTAAATTCTATAACTAGGGGAACTTTATTTGCCGTTGATTCATTAAAGGATTGATCCGGAAGTGCTGAATTTGAATCATCGAACATATTACTAGTTTCATCAATTGGTTCTAATTTTACTGGAAATTCATCTATTTCATCGCTGTCACTAACGGCTCCTCCAAATATGTCACGCTCATCTAAAAGTTAACAAAAATTTTTAAAATAATTTATAAACGTTACTCAAAACTTTTTCGTCTAAAATAGTTCATAATAATACTTGGAACGTCATGGGTGAAATTTTCAATTTCGGGTTTTACTTCTTGATTTTCGGCTTCATCAGAGAAATTTTCAATTTTTGGTTTCACTGCTCCATTTTCGTCTTCGTAATACACCTCCCACTTACTTCTGATCGCTTCCGCATCATTTTTCAAAAGCCTTTTTATTTCTTCCACAATTCCAGGTGGTCGAAAAGGATCTTTTTTAATTTTTCTAAATCTCTTCCTTCTAACATCTTTTAGTGGGGGCGTGATACCATCAGGCCACAAAAATTCTTTATCGACTTTCGAAGGATCTTTCATCTTTTGTTTGGGTATCGACATAAATTCATCGCAAAACTCGTTCCTTTTATCGAAAAAATTTGAAGCTTCATCCTTTTTTTTGCAAATAAGTAACTATAATAATGAATTTTATTAAAAATATTACTAGATGATTCAATGCTTGAAAATTGATGGTTTTTAAATGAACTCCCATACTTGACATATATCTGCGGTTTTATAAAATTTTTTACCATCTAACGTTTTTAACGATTCCACAATCGTTGGCAAATCGACGACCTGCAATAAGAATGATATAAATATAAAAAATAAGTAATAAACGAGTAAGAGATAAAAAAACCTACTTTAGCTTCGAACATATAATCATCGAATCGAACTTCTGCGTGCCTCAAATCGTATTCCATCTTTATACCTAATCTATCTGTGAAGGTCTCGTCATTCCTCAAAGCTTCCCTTAGTTTCTGTGCTTCTTCCTGAAAAATTCAGGACGTGAATAATAAGAAGGAGGTAAAAGTCTCTCCGTACTATAATATAGTAAAAACTTACCTCGGGAAGGCGCATGATGAATTGACCCTCCTGATCAAGTTTTGGTTCAACTGGTGGTGGTTTTTGATCCACATTGTTGGTACAATTTCTCTGAGACCTTCTCGAAGACATGTTTACTGGGAAAATGTAGGATCGTCTGTGCCTTGTAAGATCGTCACTCGATCAGAGCTTCGACCGAATTGACGACGGGCGTATATTCGGCTCGTTTCCAAAAACAAAAACAACAAGGCGCGAGCGAGATGGACGATCTTCGCTCGTGCTTTCTGGACATACCGTTAGCTTCTAAACACGACCGAAAGCGCATGTTTCGGTGCGCTGTATACCAACAAATTTCATCAAGTTTGATTCGATATAGTTTTATTCCGGCAAATAAAATCGAAATTATCAATTTTTTTATTTTAGCAAATGAAAGCATTTGAGTAGTTTTATCGAAAAATATTTCATGAAAATCCTAAAAAAAATCTTTGAAAATTGTCATTCAGCCTTGCTTTGACGATATCATATTTCAATTCGATCGATCTCTCATAAGTTGATAAGTTCATGAATCGATCGTTTATTCGAATAACTTCCCGTATTACTAAGATAGCCTGGCTCCCGTTACTAACGAGAAACTCCTTGCTTAAAATCCAAAAAGACAGCTTAAAAGCCACGGTGTAATAGCGGATAATGATGTTTAATGTCAAATCTGAATACTCAAGAGTGTGTGTGGCGTGCAACGTGGGGCCTTTAATTATTATGTAAAATTAATGAATGAAATTATTATCTTTGAATGCAAAAAATTTTCCTTTTATTAAAATAGTATGATACAGTGGTTTTAAAAAATGAATCATAAAGAGCAAACGAGTGAAATTTTTGCTTAAACAGATGGTAATTTTTTTTGGAGGAAGTGACTTCGTCCGAACGATTTTCAATCATCGACAGAGCTATCGCATCTAGCTGAAGAACTGCTAAAACGCTGATAGATTATTATAAAAAATGAAGCTTTCATTTATGCTGTAATAATCGTTAATATTGTAGAATTAAAGCTGTAAAAGTGCCCGTAAGAAATCAAACATTATTTCGTTTGAGAAGAAAAGTAGCTTTTGAATATGCTTAAACGGCTCTTGCTCTAGGATCGCAAAAATTACAAAGGAAATGAAACAAACTGGATTATGAGTAAAGTAATTAAAATTGATGCTGCGATTGACAAAAGATGCTTTTTTATATGCTGCTGCCGATTTCACATTTGCACCTCATGTATGATATGTAGCCAAAACGTAGCTCATCGATCGGCGGCCTTTTGCTGCATACTGCCCTAAAAACTTATCAACGCCTGATTGAAAAACGTCAAGAGGCCAATGATCGATTGGATGGTCGCGACTATACTTATACGATGAAAAGGTTAATAGTTGAATCAGAAATTTTATCTAATTCTTAACGATAATTATTTAACGATACTATGTTCATATTTTAATGAGTGTACGAATTTCCTTTACGTAACTGTTTAATTTTTTGGTTTTACACTCAATTATTTAACAAGAAAACTTTCATTCACAATAACTCATAGAAATGGTATTTTTATCCATATTTTTATGTAATTCTATCAAGCAAAATGCATACTTGTTCTGAAGTTTGAATCTGAATGTCTGATGGCTGCTAGTTACAAATTTATATTAGTAATAAATAAAAACACAAAAATTCAATAATTTTCGATTGTTCGTTGATACATTAATAATCAATTAATTATTTTTAAATTAAATGGCACACTATTACAAATATCTCATGTGGTAATATTTTTAAATGATTCATGAATACAGTTGTCCTTTCATATATTTGAATGATATGTTCCTTAAAAAATCAAGCATACCAGAGTTCAAGTATTATTTTGAATAAGTTCCTTGAAAATTAAAAGTCTAATTGAATTACGATAAATCTACTTCAATCCATTTCCAAAACTTTTGAATGAATCCTTGATTTGTTGAATATAAAAAAAACGTTTAAAAGAAGGGCTACTGTATGTATATTACTTTATATTAGAGTTAAGAAAGAATTATATGACTGAGAATTATTTCTTTAATGATAGCCACGGGAACATATAGAAAATTGTTCGATTTAATATTGTGCCACAATAAATGCCGAAACTGATTACGAAGTAGAAGAAGCCAAAACTGCAATGCCACCACTTGATGGTACAAGTTGCGGCTGTAGGTAACATCTCAAAAAAGTACTAAAAAAGGTACATCTCTAAAAGTACTTACGAAAATAGTTTGAATGTAAATGATTGAAATAATCGATTTATTTTTCAGATGTGCTTCCAAGGCAAGTGCGTGGAAGACCATGAATGAGGAAATCATTTCATAGGCTGCTTTGTACAATTATCGAATGCGATAAGAAAGTAAGAGCTAATGATGTATACTTTAGTCGTAGAAATGGTCAAGTTAAAAATCTCTCCATGTACTGTGAGGTTTAAGTTAATTAGAAATGGCGACAGTAAAATATTTATGAAGTTGCACATTCAATTATACGTTAAATGAACACTAATCTCGACTTAATCCAATTAAAGTAGATTTAATACAGTTTGTCAAGGGTTTTACAATGAATTACACAATTTCAAAGTTTTAAATTATATATATTTATGTATTTTGTATTCAAAATATAATAATAAACATTATACACATGATGCTTGCTCTCGTATTATTATTGCGACTGTCAGTAAAAGACTGAAGTGCGCCTTTACATTGGTACTGTGGCATAATTTTTCATTTCCATTTAGTTGAGCGCTTTTTCAATATTGGCTAACATCTAGAATCAACAGATTAAAGATCAAAGATCAAAAGCTTACATGTTCCTAGGTATAAAAAAATTGTTTTAAACTACGATTACTTCCACAATGCTCCCTCTTTTTTATTCAAAACAAACGTACAGGTGTGAAAATCACAATAGTTTTCTTTTTTCAATGAGGTCATTTTCATCTTTAGAGATATTAAAATCTGTTTGTTGCTAGACATAAGTCTCTTATACTTTCTATAATCTTCAAAAATGAAAAATTCATGATCAAAGTCATAGTCATGCGATTGATTGAAACCATGATGCAGAAGTTGCATTAAATAAGCATATAAGTCAACTAGTTCATCATTTATCAGAATTTTACATCATTCACACCCACTGATATTATTTAATTTTTTGTTTTATAATTTTATAAATTCTTATAGTCCAAAAATTGTTGAAACTCGATGAATGCTTCGATTTATATTACGGTGGCAAGAGAAAAAAAACACACAAAATTGTCTGTAATTCTTAATCGTTATTCGTATTATTTATGTATTCATCACAGTGATAAACGAAAAATATATATGCATATATGTAATATATATTATTTTTCTGTTACACAATATTCTCTTATGATCACTTTTATCGAGTAGAAATAGCAGTTACCTAGTAATTTACACGTTTATCATCTTTTTACATTTTTTATTAGATTAGTTTTTTCCAACCAGCGTTCAATTTAACGACTTCCAAACGATCACCGTTAATACTTAAATTCAAATAATTTTCATTTTAAATCAAAAACTGACATTATGATACATTTTGGAGAAATATTAGCACTTCCCGTGACAAACATTGAATTGTTTGCACGAAATAAATTGCAATAATAC
This sequence comes from Trichogramma evanescens, assembly GCA_902732785.1. Classification (NCBI taxonomy): domain Eukaryota; kingdom Metazoa; phylum Arthropoda; class Insecta; order Hymenoptera; family Trichogrammatidae; genus Trichogramma; species Trichogramma evanescens. The sequence continues at coordinate 22,241 of CACVKI010144214.1, forward strand.
CCATAAGAAAGTTATCTCCGATACGAAGAAAGCGTTACACGCTTTGTATTTTTTACGATGCAGTTTTACGATCTGTCACACTATATTTATTTTTATTTTTAAAATTTATTAATGATAGATTTTATTTACAAACTTATCAATAATTTCGTTGCCACCGACACCTTGGGTGTGCGTTACTTTCTCAATACACGAATGTTAACGTAAAAGCTTTGTCTAAGTTTAGTTGCGATCTTAAAATGTATAAATAACAAAATTAAAAACATCGGAATGAATTCCGCTCTGCAAATTGAACTAGATACATTTCCTTTGCAAAAGTTATAGTAACAAGTTTACACTATAATTAAACATTCCGAATATAAATCAATGTATACGATTATAATTTTTTCTTTGTCATATTTACAAAGTTTATAAATGGTTACAGCTGTATACTTTAATTCAATTGAATGACATAATAATCATCGTGATTTGAAATTGTATCTCAATGACACATAGAATAACACAAGATTTTATTTAAAGCTAACGTGTTCACAACTTCGCGTTATTCTTGCATAATGGAATTAATAGTAGAAACTCTAAAATATCGAGTTCTCTAAAAATAATTTCTTAGTATTCGGTACTTTGTGTTAAATTATAAAATAACATTCATTTACACGAAGAAACTTCGTTCATAATTAAAAACAAAAACAAATGTTAGTTGCACACTTAGATTGATATAAATTCAACACTATCGATCGGCGTTTCTATACAGTATCTTTATGTACATAAACAAAGCATTTATAGCGTAAGACTCAACACCTTTACAATATTTTAGAAAACTGATGCATTCATTGTCTTTTTTACAAATCGATGTCTTTCGTTTCAATTATCTCGTAACCATCTTCATTCGATGTATTTACAAACTGTCGCAAATTTTCGTGTTGTATTTTACTTAATTTTTTCCAAGACTCCGTAAGGAGACTGCTGTCAAAACTGTAAACATACGCTTTCTTATCGTTCGATCCATTTTCTGAACAGTACATTTGGTTCCGTTTTACTTTTTTATATATTAAAAATCTGGCAAAGTCATTTATATTAAATACATCTATTTATTCATTAGTTATCGCGTACTTTTTAAAATAGTTGCATACGTCAAACAGTGCTTACAAGGATCAATCTTTATTTTCATTTTTGTTCAAAGGCACGCAGCGCCATGTTTTATTAAATCACGTCGGAGATCGTCTACAGTAAAAAGGTCCCTTCATTTAATTACGTCTGTAGTAAATTTGAAATTTTGTACTTGATTAGTTGTTCGGGCGAAAAACTTAATCACTGTCTTGAGAATTCGAAATGCCCGTTAGCTCGAGAGTGTATCGATTCTATCGCAGCTCTTTCGCACTATACAATAAAATTTCACTAGCAACATTCACTAATGTTTTCCAAACAATGAGGAGCGTTGTTTCAATTCTACTATTTACGCAGCACAGTCAAAATGACGACGAAAAAAAATTTGTTTCACAAAAATACGCAGTCATTCTTCTATGTTTTTTTTTTTTTTTCATATACATAAGAGACAGCAGACTCCCAACTCGATCTTTCGCACCTCAATTTTTTGCTGCAAATGTACAGACTATCTACTCTTCTATACACGATGCATTTATTTATAAGCCTTATTACACTAGAGCGTTGACGACGATTCAGCATGGTTGGCAGTGACTCGCAGTCGCCGCACATCATCTCGACAGGATGGCACTGAACAATGTCACGCCGACCGACAGTGCAACGGATACCCTCATGAGCAGCGACGTAGAACCGGAACTCGACGCTGCCCTCGTCAAATCCTCGCATACACCTGGGAACGAGAAGAAGAAGGAGATGAGTTATGCGTCCAAAGCAAACACGCGCACACGTTACATACACCCCCGCAATGATTTATTGCGCCTCGGGTTAGCATGTAGATATAGCACACATACACGCACTCACACAGTCACTCGACGAATGAATAGCAATAAGTAGAGACTTGCCTTGATTAGTGAGTTTGTAAGTCCATTGACTGGACGAAACGGCTCGTTGGCACAAGTTCTTCGGTCGCGACAGCCAGAGTTCCTGCTGCTCAACGCGACCCATTTTAATATTGCCTTCGGTCAGGCGCATCGCCACGCACAGCGTCTCGCGCTCCGCGGTCACGCTCCTGTTGCGCGACACGATGGTGTACCAGGTGCCGGCTTCCTCCCAGCTGCCGTGGCACGAGTAAGCTGAAACTTTGGTAATTAATCGCGCGGTTAGTCGTTGATTTCCAGCATTATCATCGATATTATGAATAAGATTCGTACCGATATCGTTTTTCTTGCACGATTCCTGAATGATCATTTCGTTCTGTCCCGAGGACGAGCATCCGATTTGCACGTCGGCGTTTTGGCAGTCGTCGCTCGGATCGCCGGCCTCGTTGCTGTCCTCTTTCCAATGGCTCTGCGATCGACCCGTCGACACAGCGTATCTTTTTCTGCGCATACGACGAGCTTGTTTCAGCTGCGGCACGTTCACGAGATCCATCACTGTGTAACGACCCGGTTTAGGGCAGGATCGTTTATGGAGTGACGAGGCTAAAGAACGAGCGTGTTAATTAGTACCATAGCTATTTGAGTACGCGTGTAACGATAATACGCTGAAGTTACAAAAAATCACTCACTAATTAAGGTCATGTGAGGCTGCTTTACAGGATCATCAAGGGAACAGGCTTCGTGGGGCATTGTCATCTTTTGGCTTGACTGTTGAACCTCTATTACATGATTGTCTCTCTTGTGAAATATCATACAAACGTAACCGGTGTCACTAATAAGAACATAAATTTAATGATTAATCAACGAACTTTTGTAATAACACATGATATTCATTCAAATAGTATCACTTACCATCCACTAGTGACGTGAGCAACGAGCTTCACTTTCAGCCCCTCAGAGTCATCCTTGGGATGAATTTTCTCGAGGTTATGACACACGACTTTTTCCTCTCGCATCACTTCGTTACCGCCGTTTCTATAAGACACCTTGAGAGTAGAGTTACCCGAGGTGAAGTGATAATTTCTGGAGCCATCCAAGAAGTGCCAATCGTGATGTTGGGTGACCCACGATGGATATTTGCATCTGACATGCTCTTTGTCTTCTAATTTAAATGAGAAAAAAAGAAAGGATTATTTGTATAACACTAAAATTATTGAAATGAAGAAGAAATTATATAAACCTTTGGTGAAATTGAATGTTTTAGCTCCTTCAGTAACTGAAGTTAATCCGGTACAACTAGGATCACCTGATTGAGATATCAGATAACCGATTTTGCCGTTGTGATGAACTTTTTCATATAAAAAGCATCTGAAACGAATACATTAAATATGAAAAATTTAATTTCACCAATTAAAATTTTTTCCATTAAAACAAGAATTTTATTTTGTAAATTAAATGGTAAACATGCCCGAACGCCTTATCAATACGAATGTATGAGTATCTTTTGTCAAGAAACTTTCTTGTCTTTAAGTGCGTAAATGTATTATATCCAAAAAAGACTAATAAGCAGTGTCAACGATCTATCAAGTGTAAGGCGAAATAAATTTTGACAGGGTCTAGCGATAACATAGAAATTCACAGATATTTTGAATCTTGGTTTCATAACTTTTTATGAAGATAAAGAAAAAACCGGATAGTACGTTTAAGTATAAAAATCACGATCATTTTCACAACTTGTTCAGTTAAGTTTAGTATAGAGAAGCTTACAGACTTGCAAAAGTGAATAAAATGAAGATTCCACCAGTTTTATTTGCGTTTCTTCTCAGTGTTTCGTGTATTTATGCTAAGGCAGTCAGTGAGGAATTAGATACGTCGAACAATGAAATTGAGCAAACCAGTAAATTTTAAACTCAGAAAATGTTAAAATATAAAACAATGTTAAAATAAATTTTTTGAATATTTTCAGCTGAATCGAGCGAACCCGAAGAGCAGCCCGATCCATTGGAAAAGTTAAGTCGGCTAGTTCCTTTCATAGAAACACATGAGTTTAACTACACTCAATATCTTCAAGAGCCCGAGGAGGAACGAGTTTTGATTGGAACAAATACACCACTGTACATAGCAAAATACGATGAGGAAACTCAGAAAGTCAAGTACCGAGCGTATCATTACGTGAGTTGCTAAGTTCGATAAAAATGTTGAATGCTTTCATGATTAATAACTGAAAGGCATACTAAAATTATTTATTGTAGCCGGAACCACAGCGAATGAATTCTTGTGGACATGAACAACATCAAAAATGTAAGTTTTTGTTATTTTAAATAAGTATTAAAACGATACGTTCTAATTTTTAATAAACTTTTGATGTGCTCAGTATCCCCTAAAGAACATGTTGAATCGGAAAAAACTAATGACGAAAATGAAGATATTGTTTACCCAGAAATACTAGTGGTTGTAGATCACTCGCTTTACAAGTAAGTGTTCAAAAATTATGATATTTTTATCTATTCAGTAATTTATTTCTATATTATCTCGCATAGAAAATATGGTGGAAATGTATTTAAAATAGCTGAAGTGGCGGCAGCTTACTGGAATAGTGTCGATCTCTTATATAGAAGCATGAAAAGTCCTAAAATAAGATTAAACATTGCGGGTCTTATTATTCCAGAGGTATATTCAAATGAACCTAAATATTAATATTGAGTTTTTAGAGAATACATTTATTAAGAACTGTGTTTAATTTTGCATGAAAAAGAGTCCAGAAGCAATTCCTTATGTAGAAAAAAATTATAACCATGATCTGGGAAGTGTCGATGATTTTAAAGTAATCGATGATATGTATGAATATTTCGCAAAAGATAGTGAAAATTTAGATGGAATTCCTGAAGATTCTTTTGATGTGGTTTTTCTCATGACCAAGTAAGATGTTTTTTTTGTGTAAATTATTGCTCTTTTAATTACAATTTACATTTGTAAAAATACTTGATAATAAAATTATTTTTTTAGTCGATTTAATAATCACGGCAATGATGGTAATAAAGTTATAATTAAATCTAGTACCATTTATCATAATTTATTCTTAATTGTATGCTTTACTACTTTTACGTTAAAGGAGTGGCATCGCATGTTGGTGAATTGAAACGCACAGTCGCCTATACAGGTGGTGAATTTGAACACGATTTCTATACCGTTATGGTTGGCGCTCACGAGCTTGGACATTTGTAATAATAATATAATTATCATGTATTTATCGTTACAAAAAAATTTTCAAGTTTTTCACCTGAAATATTTTTATAATTTTTAGATTGAATGCAGATGAAGATCGGGATAGCGGTTGTCTTAATTCTCCTTACATTATGGGTGGCGATGCACCCAAAAGAAAACATGGATTCGCTTGGTCCCAATGTTCACTCCGTGATATTTCACAATTTCTCAAGTACAGTATAAAAAATTTTTTACTATCCAATTCAAAACTAATGATTTTTAATACTTATTATCATGGATAATGTAATTAGCAAACCAGAAAATAAATATTTGCGAAATCGTCCAAACATTGGCAAGCCACATCCACGAGTTCTTCAAGGTAGTTTCTCTACTCGGGTCCGGCAATGTCAATCGATTGGCACCTTATTGTCTGATAATTGGGATTTAATTCCCAGTAATTTTGCACACGTTGTAAGTTTTTTAAAACAATTACATATAATATTACTAATACTAGTCAAAAAATTTACTATTTTCCTTGATAGCCACGAGATAACGTAGAAGATTGTACAGTTCAATATTGTGCCAGAAGAAATGCCGAAACAGATTACGAAGTAGAAGAAATTGAGACCGATTTGCCACCATTGCACGGTACAAGTTGTGGTTGTGGCAAGGTATATATCTTTAAAAATCTTTACGACCATGAGGGTATGATTGAAATAATCGATTTATTTTTCAGATATGCTTCCACGGCGAGTGTGTCGAAGACCAAGAATAAGAATATGATTTCACTAATTTCATCGATTTGTATTTTTATTAAAAGTGAGATAGCGAATACGATTGTATGAGACCAAGAAAATGTAGATTATTAATGTAAGATTTGTTTCATTGAATGATCGAGTTATAATTTCAATAAACCAAATCATTGTCACACAAAATTGTTGTTTTATTATTTCTGTGCAAAAGAGATTTCAGTAACTCAAATAATTGTAGTAAAAACTTTTTCTATTTGAAGGCACCTTTTATTACTAATGAATTTTGGAGCAACGGTGACCTTACGGGTAAATTTTATTTAAAAAAGTTAATCAAGCCTCTGCCGCAAAGGGCAAAGGAATTCATAGATCATACCTGAAAGTATCAACGCTGAAAGGCATGTCTCTGTCAGCTGGTTTGATAGTACCCACGAGGAACATGTTTCTTCCGTCTTTCCACGTCGCCAGGCACTGCAGCTCCTCTCCTGTAAAGTCGCACACGTTTATTATGACTTCATGAAAGGCAATACATATATAACTACGAATATGCACACGTAAAAGCTCTCGAATCAAGTCTTGTTCTATTTAATAAGAAGCGACGCAAAGTATATTCGAGGGTCGGCACAGCGGCCGAGTGATAATCGAATTACGTTTGATAATCTTCCCCTCTAGTTTTATAAGGTCTTCTTATCTCCTATACAGAAGCCCCACGCGAACGATTCGCGCGCGCCGTTTTCTTCCTCTTCTTTTTAGTACTCTTTGTGAGAGCAATAGCCCTTTTTTAAGTATTTCTTGATGAGTCAAAGAGAGAGAGAAAGAGCAAGCGAGTCTTTTACGGCTGAGCTTTTTTGAAGCAGTTTTCAAGTTTAATTATGTCCATAGTCAGTTTTCTCTGTTTCGAGAGAGTAGAGAGACCGTAACTTGCGCACATAAGGTTTTAATTAATGCCCGGACTTGTACCCTTGTGTTTTTTTTTTGAACCTATCATTTATAAAGAATAAAAGTCTTGCACGTGGAAATATTACGCGGTCCGTTGATTTCGAAAACAACGGAGCAAAGAAAATCGCGATAAGTAGTGAGTCTGAAATATGTGAAAAATCAACCCACGAACGGAAGGTTAGGACTTGCGAACTGCGCGAATATTTTACATCCAATGTACATTTCAATTATGCTCGACGGAATTTTCGCGCGCGCTCGTCTTACCAGTGCAGATTTCGACTCATTGAAGTGAAAGAAAAATACGAGAAACGGTTTTGACATAAAGAATATTCGCCCAAGTTATGATAACATTTTCCATAATTTTTAAAAATCACTCAAGCACGAGCGTACGGGCTCTCGTATACGAGCGAATTTTTTTCGCATAAAAAATAAAAGAAATTAGATTCTCCGTAATATTCTCAAGTTAAAATTTTCGCACGTAAGTTGAGGCGGAGCAGAGAAAGAAGAAGAAAGAAAAAAAAGGAAGAAGAGAGAGAGAAAAAAAAATACATTCGGCTGCGCGTCGTTTTCTGAATTAATTCAAAAAGAGAAATACTCACTGCTACTCTCGGCGCCCTTGATGTCCGCGCAAGCTTGATATTTCAAAAGGAGCTTGCTGCCGTCGGTGCAGCTCTCGGCTTGATTCTCCAAAGCTTTGCACTCGCCGTGGCCGCGGTTGTAGCTGAAGCTGAAGGGCGGACCGGCAAAAGGGCAGTCTATGGGTCGGCCGTCGAGCCGGAACATCGAGTAGAGAATGTCGTCGGCGCCGACTCCCGCGCAAGCCGCGTTCAGGTCGGGTTCCGGCTGACAGTAGGCTGAAACGAAACAGGAAAATTTCAATTATTTTTCAAGAAAATTGTGCTTTGATTAAATCTTCTTTTTTTTTTGTATTTGACATTGTTTCACAAGCTCGCGGCGAAATACGTTCTTTATCCTTGTGCTTGCGAATTACGCTTGAAAAGAGATCGTTAGAGCTTTTTTTTTATCTCCCCTCAACGAAAACAAACATTAATTTTGCACACCTACGTCAAAAAATAAATGCGAATTTTCCGCTCTTTTCATTGAGCAAATGAAAAACATTGACGAGAGTACACGCGCGCAACGGCACCGAGCGGCACGCATATACACAGGGCAATGCTATACTACACGTATACCATGAGCATGGCATATTTACGAGACTAAAATCTCTCTCAAGGGGTAGTCTCGAGCATAAAGACCAGTCCTTTGATAATTTATGCATTTCAGCATAATCTCTGCTCACGCGTGTGTGCGTGTATATGTACGCGTGCGCGCGCGTAGTCCAAAAGCCGAGGCGTAGGTATATACTACACATCCCTTTTTATATATAGTAGATGTACCTATATATAGTCGCGCTTACGCATCCGAAGTTTGAGGTTTGGGTTAGCGCGCGCGCGAGAGAGAGAGAGACAGAGCAGCGGTGGTGTGCGCAAGGGCCTCTTGACTAAGAGATGAGCTGGCCACGAGGCACAGCGCCGCTAGAGAAATACTACGTATAGACCTTGGGCTAAGGGGGGGAGAGGGTGCGGAATATATAGGCAAAAAGCGCGTGACGATACTTAAGCACCCCACAGGCTAAAGTTGCGCACACTACTGCCGACGCCAACCATTGCCGCGCGCGAGACTTGTGTGTGTATATACATTATTAGCTGCGTGCCAGGCTCTTCGTTATATCGATTAATATTTCACTAAGGCAAATGGGGCGTACAGCATAAGTGAAAATTAATTGAAGTTTTTTTCAAGGCTAGCACGAGACAACGGCGCAGAGCCGCGCACGACTGCTGCCGGGCAACTTCTTGCTGCCTGTCTGGCTGTAAAACATACAGTACACGTAGCTTCTGGGTTGAATCCGAGTACACAGCGTGTCAGCTGTGACACTGCCAAGATCTCTCTCTCTCTCTCTCTCTCTCTCTTTCTCTCTCGACCGCCGAGGCCCGATTAATCAAGCTTCGACAAATTATAATGCACGCGTGTTCGGCGCAGTTAATAATGTATGCATAATGGAAAAGCTCCCAGCTACGTCGTCGTCGGGGTCGCCTTGACGAGTATTTTAATTTTCAAGAAAAGACAAATAAGTGCAGCGAGGATATATATACGAATTCTGTCAAAGAGACCTGCCGCTCAACGAGATATCTCCCAATGGACGTGCGTTATATATAAGCTGCGCTGGCGGTAAAAAGACGCGCGCGAGCACACCGCGCGTATAAGTTCGGTATTCGTCTTTTTCCCTCCCATAATCATCATCCCGACGCGGGAACAGTATGACAAAAAAAAAATGAAAAAATTTAAAATAAAAAAAAAGTAAACACGCACACAAGCCACTATACTCGGCCGCACTTTTCTCTTGATTAAGAGACGTGCGCTTATATGTGTGTACGTACGATCTATCTATAGGCACGTTTCTTGCTCTCGGTCTCTCTCTCCGAATGCTGCACGCACAAGCAGCACGAGAGACAAAAAAGCATCGCTGCAGAGAGAGAGAGCGGCAACAGCCGCACATGGTTTTTTGCGCACTCGCGAATTTGAACAATGCCAGGACGCATTGTCCTTATTGGCTCTTTCGTGTTGTTTTTTTTCTCCTCTCCTTCAAGTGACAATGTGCGAGCGCGACGAACCATTATTTTTGCGCAGTACTTTTCTTTTATTATATGCTCTACTTCGTTTTTTTTTAGAGAGAGAGAGAACGTAGCACAAGCAGCCGCACGTATACGTATACGCGCGCTCGGTTAACTGTGAAAGATAAAAGGAATGAGGATACGAGTCAACGGCGTTTGATAGGCCAGTGTACGCGCGCCGAGTGGTATGTATAAATAAATGCGTATATAGGATGGAGTCTGTTTGTTTTTTTCTTCCTTCTTCTTTTAGTTTTTTTCTTTACGCGCGCGACATTCTCGATCGTTGCTGCTGAGAAATTGAAGGCTCGAGCGCGCAAGTCGCTCTCTTGTACTACTCGAGGATTTATACTCGAAGGCGTATACCTACATACAATATAGGCGAACCCCGATGATATTTGAACTCAATAAAACACGAAATAACGTATAGCCGCGCGATACAAAACATAAAAGTAAAAAAGAAAAAAAAACTGCCAAGGCGTTTTTACGAGCTTAACCGAGATTCAATTTAATTTTCCTCTTTGTAGCTTGGTGCTGTATAATGGAGATTGCTAATAAAACCTGAAACGGATTTTGATAATTTTTTTCTAATCGAATTATAATCAATTGGCATATCCTTGATTTGTTCAATGACTGTTGCTGCTGTCGCTGCAAATTGCGGAAAACATCGGAGTTATACTCAAGCAGGAAAGAGAATCTAATTTAAACGAGGTTGCTATCTCGAAGCTCGATTTATTATACCTGGGCGCTTTGAAAAATCAAATTATTATTCGTGTATCCGTTTTTCCATTATGCTTAACATCGATCTAACATCGCTTTGCTTTTATATGTGCGATGTTAAAAGTAGCAGAATAAAAAAAAGAAAAAAAGGGAAAAAAGCTCAGCCACGCGCGGCTCTCCATTTACAATGAAAAGTGTCTTATACACGTAAGAAGACATGAAAAATACAGTAGTTTGTGTACCACCTACATAACTGAAAAACCAGTCTATGATTTATGACCCGACTCTGGCGCACACACACGAATCCCTCGCATGAGCCTGTAACGTTGCATAAGGCTCTCTCTCTCTCTCTCTCTCTCCTCCGTGTGGTGGTGGCGGCCAAGCTCCTCCGCTCACGCGGAACACGAGTAGCTGAATAGTAGTAGCAGCACCAGCAACAGCAACACAGCAAAAAGATTTCGAGCGGTTTATTCTTTTTTTTTTTATATAATCCGCTTCGAGATAAAAATTCATTTTTTTGATACAGATTTCGTCATTAACCTCGTACGATTTTTCCTTGCCCTAGACTTCACGTGCGCGAATCGATGTTCGGACAAATAATCCCTACACACATACGTGTACAAGAGCCTCTCCTCCATACGTACGCGAGGTTATTAATCTCTTTTCGAGGCTCGAGATAAATCTCGTTTTTTTTTATTCCTCCGCTTAGTGCCTACAGGCAGTTTTGCCTGCCAACAGTAAATTCATCCCAGATATTTTTTTGTGTTTTCTAAAATGTGCTTCTTCTTTTTTTCTCTTTTACGCGATCGATTACGAGGAAAAATATGTTTGATTGAACACGCTGCAAGCTCTACGACTCTGGCAATTCCGGCGGTGCAATATAATGTAGAGGTCTTTATACGCGTACAGTATATAGGACTCAACTTCGTGATCGAAGTGCACTGTAGAAGTCCTCTTCTTTTTTCAACGATTTATTAATCTTCCTCTCTGCATCATAGTCTTTATGCATTGAAATATTCTTCTTGGACATTGCACATTATGCAGGACGCGCATTACGACGTACTCTTTCTCTCTCGATCGGTTTTCCCTTTGTTCAGCTTTGGCCCGTTAATCATCATTATCATCGTCATTTCCCAGCTATCCATCGCATATTAGGAAAAAAAGTGCACAGTCCAACGGTGCACATCCCCGCACGGGGCTGCCCGTTGCTCGACGTATGTCTCGAGTCGATTCATTGCGCCAGCTCGCGACAAACTAATCGTCCTTAATCTTGCCTTCCGATCACTCGAGAGACAGAGAGCTCAATAGAGCACGTGTAGTTTCATTGTACGCGCGTCGTATAAAGAGATATACAACAAAAGCTCCGCGTGCGCATGGCTATACGGGAATGACGGCTGCTGCCGGATAAAAAGGCGATTTCTCATCTCTCGGCTACCTCTTTCTCTCGGGTAGTGCAGCTATGAGCAGCATCCACATATATGGTGCATTATTTCAAAAGTGTGATATTTGGAGTGGGTAAAATGGACAATATTGGAAAAACCGAAAAACTTACTTTCTTCTATCTTGAGTTTAATTTTTCCGGACCCCCGTAGTTTCTGACACTCGATTCTTTGTTTTTTCATGGAATATTTGCTTTTTATCGGCCATCATCTAATGCGTTTATTTTCTTATTACAAACATGAAAATTTGTCACGGAGGGGACACTCACGGAGGGGACAAATCGCCCTTTCATCAAATTTCACGACGACAACAAAGTTGAAAAATTTTTTTCCGATCACCCACAAAAATTGTTTGTAAAAACGAACATTTTTATGCCCCTAGAGTCAAAAACAAAAAGTGCTAGCTCGAAAATTTGTCGATCACGGAGGGGACACTTTATTTTACTATTAGGATTTTCGTGTGCAACTATTGTTATAGCGAAGCTGCAAGTAAGATTTGAATATTGTACGGGTAAAAATTGAGTACCTTAGTTCTGAAAGATGACCCTCAAATAGTTAGAGAGGTCAAAATGGCTGTCTAACACGTTTACTGGCCCTATAC
>CACVKI010144215.1:0-22202 GCA_902732785.1 Trichogramma evanescens
CAGCAATTTTTTAATATAAGACCAAAATAGTTGAGATTCACGGAATATAGAAAATTTGACTATTAACAGTCAAACCTTTCGTTAATCGCATTTTTTATGAGGAAGCATTTTGCCAATAAATTGGCAGCGGTTTTTTCCCTTCCTTGCAGTGACTTCGCGACGTATACGTATACGCGCCACTTCGCTCTGCAGAGAGAGAGCTGCATGACGTATATATACCAAAACACACTGACATATTGCTTTTCTCATATTTTATTTATCATTACTTATGATATTTTCCACGTTTTTTTTTGTTGCAAAGAATTGTATACGAATTTTTCTTATGAGCAAGAAATATAAATTGTGTTTGTGAAATCTATTTTATCCTTTTTCGACGAAATGTATAAAATGTGTCAACATATTATTTTTAAATTTCCAAGTAATATTTTTCCGTTAAAGGTATTTGTAATTATTCACGAGATGTAATGAGCAAACGGATCGCAAACTTGGTAATGACCAAAAACAGGGCTCACACGACGGACAAACATATCCAATGGGTATATAGGTAAACCGAGATTATACGCAAAGATGTAAATCAATGAGATACGACGGTCCGGTTTACACTCAGATCGAAGGAGACACTCGCTCGCCTATATGTAATTTCGTGCGTTCGGCGCAGGCTTCAACTGCTGCGAGGCCGAGAGCGTTTACGTATATATACATATAATAATATCGACATGCTTATACGTCAGCAGCAGCACTGAGAAATGCATGCCTTGTATATGTAGTTTAGGCAGCAGCAGCAGCACATTATTGCGAGCCAGCCAGAATGTCAATCAAGACGTATACACCAAAGGCAAGCAGCGGCTCCCGCACCGAATGGAGCGCCCTTGTGTCTATATACCGGGTATCAATTTAGACGTTAATAGCGTTACACGAGAAGCTTTTTTCGTCGTTCGCCAATTGGATTTTTCCCAGACTGATTTCACTGAGACTATAGACCCGTGCAGCTTTATATCTTGTACGCGGATCTCACGAAAGAACCGTCAAATTTGGATGCTAACGGCGAAAAAGAAAACGGGTATAACATGTGAATTGCCTGTTGCTGACGTAAAAGTGAGACGAAACGCCATTGTATGCTTGGATGCATTTCCAAAACGTTTAATTTTCAGTTTTCAGCGATCATCAATTTTTTTTAATTAATTCGAATAATTATTAGTATAATGTTCGATTTCTTTACATAAGTGAGAAACAACTTTCCAGGAAAAGATAATCGATTGAATTTTAAACATGATGATGATCACAAAATTTAATTCGAGATATTTTTCAAAAACCAATCAACCTTCGAACCTTGTATTTCGAATGAAAGTTATAAGATTAAAAATTTGATACAAAGATTAATGATAATAAGGTAGGCCAATTATATTTGATGAAGAAAACAGTTATAATATAGGGGTATGAAAAATATTAATTCAAATACGACGCTTAAAACCAATATCGAAACTATTTATACCATTATTTTCATTTTGCCACTTTCAGATTTACAGATAAAGATACTCGCCATCTAGTGGCAGAGGCTTAAAGTGGTATTTGTAATTAAAGAAGCCACTTGAACGAGAGTGAGTTATTGTTTTGATGATTGAAAACGGTTTATCCACTAGGGGTCAGGTGACAAATGCAACCGTATTCAAAAATATAAAATTTCACAACAATGCTTTCCTTTTTTATTGACTTGACACTATTAAAGTAACTCCGTGTTTATAGTGAACCTCAAATATCGACTTTTATACAATTTCCGATCATTGTTACTTTGTATGGGAATTATTTGGTACTGGGATATGGCCATCTAGCGGTCGCTCACGGTACTTTGCGTAAGTTAAATTACCATTCTCAGAGGGACTCTCATTATTTGCAAGCTCCCTGATAAACGACTTTCTCTGTACTTTTAAACCACGATTGTATCCCACTCACTTCTATATGTTCTACCATATTCAGAGAGAACATGCTTCCTCAGGCCCGATATGTAAAAGAATTTGGACCTCGTTGGATATTTTGACGATTTCTGCAAAAACAATAATATCATCGACTTAATTTGTAAAGATGGTTCTCTAATTATAAGCGGTTTAATCTTTCTCATTTAGATCCCACTGCTATGCTGCATCATATCAAAATGTATCCTTTTAACATAATATCTGGTCTTTATATTCATGCATGCTGGTATAATACGCGTCATTTAAAAGTAAGTTCATACTCCCAATTCACGTCATACAATTCCACACAGAATCCTGTTTTTCTTCCAAGAGAGCAAGCTATGTACTTATAAACACACACACACACACACACACACACCGTGTAAAAGAGACATACTTGACATTGATGACGATTCCGACTACGTCGACGATAACGACTCCTACCTGTACCTACCTCGCATCAAGCTATGTTACCAGTGGTAATAGCTGAGCGCGCGAGTCCAGCCATATACGGATTAAATTGGCCGAATGAAAAGCTCGCTAATAGCGCCCACATCTGTGTATATGTGCGCAGGCCAACGCGTTGATTAATTTTGTTAGAGAGTGAGAGAGAGAGATGGAGAGATAAAAGGGCTCGTTGATCAGAGCCCTAGGGATTATCGCTCGCTCGCGCTATCCGTGTATCATGATTGATACGTAGACGCGCGCAGAGCAACGGTCATCTATGCCTCTGCTACTACTATGAGCCAGAGGAGAAAGAGTCTAGCTCTTCTTTTTCGAACGCGACGTGATGAATCATGCATCGGTATTGCGCTACGCAGAGTTTTATTTTATAGACAATAGACTCGCGGCGAAATATCGATAGGTCGAAGGCACGAGACAATGAAAATTCGAGTAATCTAGGTTGAGCTTTCTTTGAACGATCTAATCCGCCGTCTAACATCAAACATCTCTCCTCGAAGATATACACCTCGTGGTGTCGCCTAGTGGGCCGGTATCGTCCAGTTTTGTCTGGACGAAAGGGCGAAAATAAACGAGTAAACGACGCGACGCGACGCAACGCAACGACGAGTCGCATATTTACCTCAAAGAATGAGTTAATGAGAGAGAGAGAGAGAGAGAGAGAGAGAACGAGGCGTTTCGCGTGCAATGGTTCCTTAAGAGCAATTACTAGGTCCGGTGTTAGTGGTACAGAGAGAGAGAGAGAGAGAGAGAGACAGAGCCTTGGCGAAGAAAAGTCGAGACAAAGTAAACGAAAGCCCCTTTACCAACATTCTCGGCTTTCTTCCATCCCTGTACCTTTATAATAGCACGGCGCGCGAGCGTTGATTTTTTTTTTCCTCTTCGGCTTCTCGCGGCGATCCTTCGATTTCTCCATTACTCGAGGTATAGGTAATTCGATTTTTAAGGACACGGACGACACCCCCTCGTTCGAAGCCAGGAATATAACGACGCGAAGGGCTGGGAGGGCTGTGATTAAAATTTTGCCGTGGTAACCGGACTAGTTTTTTCTCCCGGCTGAAAAAAAGAAGAGTGTTAAAAATACCTTATAATACGACGTGAAGGAAATCTTAAGTGATCCTTCGATATCGATGCAGATAATCTGATATGTAAAGGATACGTCTCTTTGCTTCTGTCGTTTGAATTAAGGGCCAATCTATATAGATATAAGAGTATTTGTAATTAATGAAAGTCTTTCAATTTATAAAAATGAGGCAAAAAATATGTAAGAGTAAAAAGTACTGCGTATTCAATTTGGAAGGATTTTAACGCGATACTCGAATCAATTCGAATAAGTGATCAATGTAGAAGAGATAAACAGCTCACTCGGGGATTTAACGTTAGAAGTGTGATTTATCACGCGGATATGTTCGCGAAGGAACAATAACACTCCGAGGAGCAAGAATTTTTGATCGCATTCATATAGCACCAATATCGTTTAGTCAGATATAGTCTGTGCAAGTCGCATTCGGTCAGAAAAGTAAAATTTTACTTAACACTATGTTTTCATTAAATAACAACATAATTTAATCTTTTTTAATACTCGAATAAATTATATATTTGGTAAAAATATTCGACATTTATGATGTCCTAATGACCAAAAAATTAACATCGAAAATTAATTTTTTTTAATAACAGTAATACCATAAATTGAATTAATTTTAGCGATTTTTATGTTACAATTATTTTAAAGTATAAAGCGCATCTTAAATAACCTGAAAATGATAATTTAATTTTTCCCAAATTTTAGACCAATTTTCAGCCGCTTCAAATACTTAAGCCTTCGCCGCTAGGCGGCGAATACCATTTTCTGTAAATCTGCAAGTGGTAAAGTACAAATATTTGTATAAGTCAAAGCGCGGTTTCGAAAATTCTGCTTAATATGTCTTTCGTGTATTTTCCTACACAAAAATCCAATATTGTTGACATTACACAATTCAAATGTCGACATGATAAGCAACTATTGAAAGTGTGTTTAATTGGTGATTTGCCTGAATCTAATATCGTCAACAAATGGTTATCAAATAACAACAAAAGCATAAAATGTCCAAAAAGAATCAACACTTTTATTAGCCTAAGCAACTTCTAATAGTTATTTTATGCTCAAGAAGATGCAGGACAAGAAGAATATTCTTATATATTTCGGTAGCATTAAATTTCCGAAACAAGATTTACCATTGCAAGCACTTTTTATAATACGAACTCGATGTGGTTAAAAAAAAATGAAGTTGTGATTTCGAATGAACAAGTCATCGAAGCTTTCAAAAATGAAAACTGCACAATCGACGTAAACCTTATAATAATATTTATCAGTGAGAAAATTGTGAAAAGAAATTAATATTTCTTGTTGGAGAATGAAGTAAAATGCCCTTGGCGTTTCGCCCGGGGCCTCATTACACGTTCATGCGTAAATTGTGTATTTCATTCGGCCCGTATATGAAAATGTACTCTCTATCTTGGCGTTGAATCCATCAGAAGTGCTACTTTGCGTTTGGTCGGATGAGTGTCAAAAAGCAAGAAAAGCTAATTAATCCCGCGTGTATGCGATCTTCCTTCCTTCCTCTCTCTCTCTCCCTCCTCTCATCGGAGCGAACCGCTCGTCGACGGTCGGAAGAAGACAGTCAAGCATATAATTTTTATGAAAAAAAAAGGGCAATTTTACGGGCGCTTCACAGGTACCGGGAGGGGGGTGGGGCAAAGTTGACGGGAAGGAAAAATTGCCGGTTTCACGCGAACAAGCATCTTGCCATAGTTTGTGCTTTATGATTTTTCATATAGGCGACTGACGACGACGACGACGACGAGGATGACGCAACGCGAGAACGGCTGACTGCTGCCGCTGCCGCTTCGAAAAACGAGCTAAGCCGACGAAAGAAACAAGACGAGTGAGTAAGCCAGCGAGAGGAGAGAGAGAGAGAGAGAGAGAAAGAGGAAAGAGGCTATGAGGTAGAAAGAGAGAGAGGTGCACGCAGCGAGAGCCCAGAGGCGGGAGATTGAACAAGAAAAATACTTCCTTCTAGGGAAATTTCAATATCCCGCCACGTCACAAGCCTCCTTCTTTGTCCGTGGGATATGCATAGCGTATACTACTACCACCACTACCACCACTACTAGCTGCTATATATACATAGACAACGAGAGAGGCGCGTGTATATCAGATAGAAAGAGAAATAGAGAAAACAAGAAGAGCTGTGTAGTAGGTATATTCGCTTATCTCGTCTTCTTGATGCACGCGAGCTCGACTCTCTCTTCTCTCACTCTTTTTTTCCCTCTTCTCTTCTGCCGCTTTTNCCCCCACTCTCGTTCGATGATCAGCCACGGCTTTTTTCTTTTTTATCTTTATTCTTATTTTGAATTTCTTGATACGTACATAAGCCTATGCTGCGTGAGTATTCAGCCTTTATATAGAACGGTTCTGAATTCCTAATTTTCCAGCTCAATTGAAGAGCCGAGTTGTGTCGCGCGAGTTGTGCGCCGCGATACACATTTGTTACGCTGAAAGAACATAAGAGTACCTCAGTACGGGGCAGGATTAAGTAAGGCTGTATGTAGCTCTTTATGAGATTTGATAAATCGTTTGCCAACTTATTTTTTCCCCTTATGTTTATAAATTTGAAACAATACTTGGAGATAATGTTGCCCAAATATTTCACTGCAATTTTGGAACTCATTCACTCAGCTAATTGACTTATCTTCACCTCTCGTACAAAATCTTAGGCTGTCTAAACTTTTTCACCAAAAATTGCCGTTTTGTTTTCGACGCGCGAGTTGTTGACCGAGCAATATTTTCTCGCTCGACTCTCGATGTTGACCATAATTTTGCAGAGAAAATACGCAGCGACTTTCGATTATTCAATTTCTCTGCCAAAGAAAAATATCGTTGCTCTATACGTGGTAGCATAGCACAGCACGGTACCAGCGCTCTCGTACGTAGCTGCGAAAAATAGTTGCCGAATGAGTCTAATAAATTCAGCTCGGTTTTCCTCGTGCGCGACAGAGAGAGAGAGAGAGAGAGAGACCTGGCAATTTTTCGTCAGGGCTCGCACAAGGCGTTATATACGTTATACCTAACTCATTTGGCTTTGATAGGTGGACAGCTACTCGAATTTCCATATGCTACTGGTACTACTACTACTACTACTCTCTGCTGCGACAAGGCAGAGCAGAGCAGAGCAGAGCAGAGAGTTGCCTTTACAACATATTGGGTATACGTGAGACCATACGCAGAGAAATTTATGGCTCGTTATATGCAACACCAGAATCTGAGTCTACTCTTGTATCAAACCCCCACAGTGATTTCGTACAAAATATAACCATCTCTTGCTCTATATAACACGTGTGCTGCTAGCTGCTATACTATATACTTATGGCGTTACACGTATATATAGTAGTAGTAGTGGTGGTAGCTAGTACGTATATGAACGAAACTCGGCGCGATGTATGTGCCGACTACGCGATGTACTTTGCGCTACATATACTATATAGGGTGTACATCGTTATTTGCTACTGCTGCTCACATTTTTCGGGCGCTTTTATACTCCCGATCGTGATTTACAATATTTTGTTTTATATATTTCCATGTATATGAAAAGCTCGGCGAAATACTCAAATTTGCTCGTTTCGAGCGTAGAGCAGCGAACCCTTTTTTGTTCCGTTCTTGATATCAGTGCTAAACGAGGGGCAACATCTTCTTCTTTGCCACGTGAACCTCTTCAAAGACGAGTTCTGGTCCACGTGATAAAGTCAAGTCGAATGCAGCTCCCCGAGATTGGCCTCGTAAAGCTCGCTGTGACACGCACGAAGATTATATACCTATGTACGTGGCACGCAGCACACACACGATATAATGTATGTCAAAAGCTCGCAAAGTGAAATAAAAGTCCGGACACACAAAAAAAAAAAAGAACAGTAGAGTCGAGTCGTAGAAGTAACGAACGTTATTGATGCCGAAATGAGGGAATTGCGAACACGGGCGCGGGTCACAGTAGTACAGGCCACCGTAGGTACCCCTGTGTACATAAATAGCGAGGAGGGTTTCAGGGCAGTTTGGTCTGTTTTAGCGAGCAAAATGATTCTCGCTTTTTTCTCAGAAGGCAGCAGAAGCAGCAGCTCTTCTGCGGCAGAGCTTGCACGGCGGTGCGTATAACGACGGCAGCTCGTGCGCCTCGAGTAATATCGCTCGTTTTTTCTTCGTTTCCGCCGCAAGCTCTCTCTCTCTCTCTCTCTGAACTGTGCGGTTCGCTACAAAAGTTACAGATCTGGATTATTTTCCAAGTTGTCTGTTATTGCGAGTGCGTCGTCCCGAGGCCCGGTCGTTTGTGCGTGAAATAAGCACCGGGCAGTGCAGCAACTATACGAACGCAAGTTCTAAAAGAACTCACGCTCATACACACATTCGATGCTTGGGATGGTCGCGAAAAATTTCCACGAGTTGCAACGAGCTTTGTAACAAGTAATTGGGCTATTTCGACTGGGTAAAATCGTCTCGAAATCAAGCGGCGGGTGCAAATTAGCGGAAGCCGATTTGGATCGGAGTATCGGGGTAGTTTATAGGCCGAAACGAATGTAATACAAACGAGCTCGACTGTAAGTTAAAGGTGTACGGTAAACGTAACGCACCCAACGTATATACCGCATCTCTCGGTGCTTTCGATCCGGTATACATCGAAGAGGCTAAAGCTCGTGCGCCGCTGCTTATATAGCTGCACAGCCGAATCTGGAGCTCGCTCTCTCGAGTACTATCTGGTATAGAGCTTTGACAATAATTAAATCGAGGCATGATCGAGCGGGCCTGGCTTAATATATGTATGTATAATGTGCGCATCGAGCAGCAACAGCTAGTGTACTGCTACTACCACTACCACTGCTACTATACTACTCAGCTCCTGTACTAGCTGCTGCCGATGCTTCGGCTATATATCCAACGTAGCACACATAATATATAGAGCCGGATGTATTCTAGCCCATATATACATACACTGTACGTAAATTTTACGCGTGTGCGTGTGTGCTGTATATTATAGATATACACATAGTTATGGTGCGCGCCTCGCACAGTCGAGATCTCGTAACGCTTATAATCTAATTAAGTGATCTGGAGAGATGGCTGCTGCTGCGCGAGAGGAGCTGCTATAACTCGCTCCAGCCGCCGCCGTGTAATACAAGAGCAGCCGAGCCGTTGATTGTTAATAATCCCGGCGACGAGCTTTCATCGTGCTCTCGCACCACCACCACCACCACCACGCAGCCAGCCAGTCTACCCATATACGATATATATATACCTTACTTTATTTATTCCGACAGGATTGGCTCGCTCTTTTCTCCTCGCGCGCGCGCACCTATATATCGATGTGCTCGGAGCTCTGCCGTAGGTATATAACGCGCGACTCAACCAGCCAGCCAGCCAGCCACCGCGTGCAGAGGGTACGCGGCGGCTCCGAGAGTTGCAGCGGCGGCTCGACCCGCGGGAAATCAAAACAGGCGACGCGCGCCTTCGCTTTGTTTGCGGCCTTTGTTAATACAACTTATATGTGCGCCCCGGTGTCTGCTCCACTGCCGCCGCTGCGAGCCTAGAAAACCATGAGAGCTTTTTTTTTGCCCAAGCCACAATGAAATTGGCACGCCAAATAATATGCGCCGCGCGGCTCCAATTCGCGCGACCACATTTTCATTTGTTTCTATCCATTTTCGCAGCAGCAGCTCTGGTGCTTTTTGATCGATCGAGAGCAGGCGCGTTATACGTATGCGGTTAATTATACGCGTGGCGCAGCCTGGGCCTCGGTCCAGAAAAGCTCAAGAACGTGTTTATCCAAATAAAGCATCCGGCGTGGGTCAACATCAGCCTATATTTTTATTCTCGCAACTACCATCGTATACCGGAGATATTAAAATAATATTTCAATATCAAAGTTGAGAGAGAGAGAGAGAAGTTAAGCTTTGAATGGATGTTTAATCTTGGCAAGCAGTTGTCGAAAGTAAATCCATCCGCTGCGCGCCTAGCATATAATGATAGAAACTGTGTTAAAAGCCCATCGCGCGCAAAAGCTTTGGTGCTATACGCGCGCGGCTGGTATAAAATTAACTCGCACTGCGCTGCTGCGGAATTCCTCTCTCGCAAACCGAAAAACATTATCTTTTCGATAAACCACATTTCTTTAATAAACCGTGAAAACTCCGTGTCCATTACGATGAATTAATTATCATGGGGCGCCGCGCTTCTGTAAATTCAAATACCGCAACGCAAGCACACGGCGCGCGCGATTCGAGCGAGCCGTGCTAGAACAATTTTGCGGAATAATCGTAATTTTTTTTTTATCTCGAACAAATTTATTTTCTTTTTTCTTCTTCATTTTATTACATAGAATAAAACAATACGGAAAATAATAATGAGGTTTCTTGTAAATTCATTCTCGTAATTTTCCTCCTCTGGCCCTCAGATTACTTTCTATTTTCATAAATGAAAAGTTTTTCCTTCTTGTTATACCCTTTTTGATAATGGAGTTATGAAATACTTCTTCGTTGCTTTAGAGCTGTGTGTGCGCGCGGGCACGATTGTGCGGTCGGAAAGTGCCGTGAAAATGTATGGAAATTAAAAAGTCTTCTTTTTGATGATACACCCTTTTAAGGATTCAGAGGCATTTTACGCGGTGCTTCAAAAGAAAACATTATTTTCTTTGAATAAAAAATATAAAAAAAAATCTGGAACACAATGTGCCCTTTCCGTTACGATTTAAAAAATATTTATACATACAAACTGCGAGTCGAGGGCAAAACCATACATATATAGCCAGCAGACTTTTATCCATTTTTAATTTCGAGCGTGCCTCGGCAATCGAATAACTGCGCGCGTGGGACCCAGATGCACATATACACGTATAGGGACCTGCGCCGTGAACATTCGTACGAAATTATAATGTCGCTAAGATGCTGTAAGGACGGAAGGAAGGAAGGAAGGAAAAAAAATACTATTATATGTGAGCAATTTCCCAAGCGACGATTCCCCGATGTGCGACTTCGCAGGCTATATTCGGAAAGGAAAGCGTCTTCGATTCGCGCGAGGAAAAAAATATTTTCCCGCACACATACACACACTTTTACTACGCTTAATATTGAGCGATGTTTGTACGACTGCAGCCGCTTTTTTTATACAAGATTTACGCTGATCGCGAGTACTTCTGTCAGCTGTAGCTGTAAAGCTGTAAATTCCGTCGCTTATCCAAATTTACGAAGTAAAAAAAGTCACTCACATATTTCGTGTAATAGTTTTTCACGTTCGATTTACAGCCATATACTTTCGGCTAATTATGCAGCTACGCGATACGACACTGCGTGTAACACGATCGAAGCAATTCGCAAACGCATGCGGACTTATCCGAGAGACAAATAAGCGAGGAAATGGATGCGCTTGTCGTTCTTCCTCTCTGTGTCCCCCTTTCGGTATAATGAGTTTCCGCCAAACCGGAAGTCTACTATACTCGTTCGCGCAGTGGCAAAATGAGTTTGGCGGGAAGTTATGCGTGGCTCAAAAGAGCAGACTCGAGCAGCTTTGCACGTCGTCGTCGTCGTCGTCGGTAGTAGAGGTCTGGAGGAAACGAGGAAATCGACTCGAAGACTTGGTTGGCGGCGCGCGGGCGTGTAAACAAAGACGGAAGCTGTAAAAAAGAAAAGCTCGCGCCAAAAGAGGAAAAAAGCTCGCGCAGACCGTCGTCGAAAAAACGTCGAGTACGGCTGATTTGATTATACACAGCGAGAGAGCGAGGGAATGTATGTATCTCGAAATTTGTTAAACACGACGACGATTACGGGGGGCGTATATAAGAGAGAGCTTTCGATTGTCAAATTAGATCGTTTAAAGGGTCTATTCCAGCTATCGTTCGCTTTTGTCGTCGTCGTCGTCGCATGATCCGCAGCGCGCTTAAAGTTTCGTCAAAGCCAAACACACAAAGAAAAACAGCGCAAATAGAAAATAGCGTATTCACATGTACATTATTTGAGCTTTACACTTGAAATCGCAACGCTTTACCCTTTCAATTTGGCGTTTCCACTATGGCAAGTCGTTGTCGTCGTTGCCATCGTCGTCGTTGTCGTCGTTGCCATCGTGGAAGCGCATGAATATCTATGTGTGTGTATACGTAGACGACAACGACGACGACGACGACGCGAAAGGCATGCAATAGACATAAACAAAAGCCATCATATCTCTGTCTGTCGCAGCGATAAAGGGACTATTTTCTTCGCTTGTTTTTTCTTCCTCGTTTGTATCGGAGCTTTATTTGCCAAAAACCCGTACAAATACACACAAGCTGTTGCTGCTGCTGCTAGTGGTAGTGGTAAGGGTGTGGGTGATGGTAGTAGTAGTAGTAGTGGTGCTGCTACGGAGATGCTATAAGGGCAAAGAGAGAAACGACTGGAACGGAGTGTACTTCCCCGATATCCGGCATCGATCAGTATAGCCTGGGGCGTACTTCTCTCTCTCTCTCTCACTCTCTCTCTCTCTCTCTCTCTCTCTTCGTCGTCGTCGACGAGGCGCAGTTGTGTGTATGTGTGTGTGTGTCGTGACTGTGCGACGCTTCCGTTGGAGCCGATCCCTCCGCACTTATACACGAGCTCGGCTTGCTGCATGTATACCCGTAAACCCATACCAGAGCTTGCACGAGGCTTCCATCTTGTCGAGGATCGGCGTATAGGTATATCGTATACACACCACCGAGGCTGCTGCTGCTTCTTCTTCTTCTTCGTTCTTCTTCTCCGTCTTCTTTTCACTTCGCAGCTTCGACACAAGACTTTGTGTTGTGTATCTATCCTATCTTTTCTTCCTCGCCTTTTGCCAAGCTCCGCGCGCGCGGCGCCTGGCACACAGAGATCTTCAAAGAAAAGTTCAGAAATGATGTATTGCTCTCGTCCTTGTACAGTATATACGGACTCTCCTGGTTTTCGCGTGACGAGATAATGAGCATTTTAACGGCATAATTATAAACTTGTTTCGCCCCATGTCATCACAATAGATATGTTAAAGAGAACAAAGTTATCTTGTCAAACATTTTCTATCAGCTGCTCTCCTCAAGAGTGAAAGAGCTAAAAGAGTCTTCTCTTCGCCAAAGAGAGAGTGAGATGGCTATGAAGCGATATCAGCGCAGGCCTCTTTTCTTTAAGCGCAGCAACAGCGGCAGCTCAGGCTGACAACTTCATTCGCGTTTGCCTGCCTCGCTCGTCCGCGTTATTTAACAGCGGTAAAATGTAGCTTTTAAAAAGTAAAGCTTGTATACATCTCCTAACTGTTCGTTTGTTAATAGTCGCATACACGTAATACCTACGCACTATAATATAACTTTATAAATAAATGTAACGTATACTCGTGCATGAAATTCTGTAATATCGCGCGAGCCCCCGAAATAATAAATATTAACGCGTATCCGTCCAACGAAACGTTATTCGAATTGAAAATTAAAATTGATTCGATCGGCTTAATATTATCGTACCGAGCGAGCTCTAATATCGGTTTGGGCTGGTCGAAATTAGCAACAAGTGCAGAGTCAATAAGCCACACGAGCGCGACACGCAGCAGTGAGAGCGTCGATCGAATTTCGGGGCTTGACAAATTTTCATCGCTTACGAAAACACGCGGACCATAATATAATTCTGCTGCTGCGTTGGGATAAGCGAGAGCACGAAATGAATTTTTCATTCGATGACACCAGCAGCGGTAGCAGCAGCAGCGACAGCAACAGCAACATCACTTGTACATATCCAAAGTCGTCGTCGTCGTCGTCGTCGTCGTTGCGCCGATGGTTGTTTAAAGGGACAAAAGCGGCGAGCTACCGGGATGAAACAAGCATCGCACGAGATTCGTCGTCGTCGACGTCGTCGTCTATGTGTTTGTGTATGTATGTATGTGTGTGTGCTTGGAGCCCGAGAGCTTGCGAAGGCGAAGCCCTACGAAACTATATATCTATAGGTACTTATTGCTAAGAGAGAGAGAGAGAGAGAGAGAGAGAGGAGAGAACAGAACGATATTTGCGATCCACTCGAGATGACCAGCAACGTCAGACTCGAGGCGTATATATACAGCGAGGCGTATATACGCCTAGGCCCCTGGCCCTTTATCGTTTGAGTCAATGTGTACGTTATATTAGTGCGAATTTCGTCTTTCGTGACCAGCAGCCACCTACCTATACATACTCCATACATCCCTCCATAGGTATATAACCGTTAACCATTTCATTGTTGGTCTCGCCTCTTACTCACATACACACATACACACAAAGAGTTGAACCGCAGACGCGCAGGCCCATACACACACACATATACGTTTCGACTGAATGACAACTCGATTCCGATCCTAATACCTATATATTATTAATACCCGAGACTCTCTCTCTTTCTGAGCAGGGCTGTTAAAGCTCCAGAGCAGCTACCAAGTTTCGTCTGTATAACGTATATATACCCTCGCGGAAGCCAACTTTTAACAATGCTTGCGCGTGGCCGCGCCTTCTGCTTTTATTTCTCGAACGTACAAAAAAAAAAGGAAAAACAGAAAAAAAATTCCGAGAATTATTGATGGAATCGATAAGTGCAGTACATAAGATTACAAGCTCGGCTCTTCGGGAGAGGCTACTATATTATTAGCTGAAAAATAAATGCGTACGGTGCGCGGAGGAAAACGAGGCAACGAAAAAAAAATCAATGTTATAGGTATATTATAACGGGCGCACAGACGTAAACAGAGGCCGACATGAAAATCCATTATACACGGGGAGCTTTCGGAAATGTATAATATAAAGCGCGCGGAGGCAGAAGCAGCAGAGAGAGCTTGCGACGACGCGCGGCGCGGCGAGGATCTTGTACGGCTAAATGAAATAGCTTGTTGTATATCTCGTCGTCGTCGTCGTCGGTTTCGGTCAATCCGTTATGCACGCGAAACACATGTTTTCTTTCCGCAACACTATGTATATAATGTACGCTTATGTACGCGCCAAGCTCTGTGCATGTATGTATATAGATATCTGTTTTCCTTTTTTCCTCTCTTGCCTATGTTGAAAAATTCCCGGTTGCACATTACGTAAAAGAAGCCTGCTGAGAGCTGTCTTTATGTCTGTGCGCCGCGAGCTTCCATCTATATACATTATGTAACCGAAATTTTTTTTCTATAAGAATACCGCTGCCGTACAGTACTGTTTTGTAACTAAAGTTGTTTTCTGCGCATTGTAATAACACGTGTTATTGGAAAGGGAGAACTACTAAGAATACAACTTGTTGGTACTCCTCGCGTATATAAATCAACATAGCGTAGGTGCGAACTCGCTGATAGTCGAGAGTTGTGTATATCTACCCGAGCAGCTTTGCAGTAGCATAAATCGCTATACTGCATCGACTAAAAATTCGATTTTCTACTCTGACGGTTTTTTAATTAAAACAAAATTCACAACTATATACACAGCCCGTCGGTCATTTCACGCGGTACACAGGTAAGGAACGAACGTTGACGAAAATTAACTATAGGCTATTATAATTGGCGCTGCAACAACGGCACAAGCTGTTTATATATTTACATCGAAAATATACTGCGTTTGAGCGCGGCGCACATTTTTTAATTCTCGCGCGCGTTCAGTTTTCGTTTAATTAACTTTCGTACATCAAAGTAATTCTCCGTTTCCGAGCTAGCTAGGCGAAAGTAAAAGCTAGAGCAGCGCGCAGAGCGCAACCGCCAGCAGCGCGTGGGCACACGAGCGCAGCAGCATAGAACAAAAGCTCAGCAGCAGTAGCAGCAGCGCAGGGTGTTGTACGCGCGCGCGCGCGCG
Organism: Trichogramma evanescens; assembly: GCA_902732785.1. Lineage (NCBI taxonomy): Eukaryota > Metazoa > Arthropoda > Insecta > Hymenoptera > Trichogrammatidae > Trichogramma > Trichogramma evanescens. The sequence goes on from CACVKI010144215.1 coordinate 15,248, forward strand.
ACTCCAGCGCTTACTTGCGCGCTATACTATATAAGGCCAGAGCCAGCGGAGTGATGTTGCATAACTAATCAAGAGGCGCTGCCGAGATCTTCAAGCTCAAGATTCAAGCTTCTCTATACCTAGGCCGAGCGAGCGAGCTCGAGCAGGAGCGCCCCCCACCAAGCCAGGAGGCAACGAGCAACAAATAACGTGGGAACTTAATGAGATTATGAACGAATTTTAATAAGCATTTACCGGCTGTTTACTTCTTCTTGATTTTTTGTTTTTGTTTTTTTTTGTTTTTTTCGAGCATCTCCCTCTTAGCCATTTATCTCTTCGACGCCCACCCTTCAAGACTGCGTATGGACAATGAATTAGAAAGTAAAAGCTCGAGCGATGTCGGACGGGCAGCCGAATGAACGATTATTTTTTGTATGCAAGAAAAGGTTTCTTCATAGAAAACATTTCTACGTTTTGAATAAACTTTTTATACTTTAACTTATACAATTATTTTTACTTCGGCGCTTACAGGTTTACAGAAATAAAGGTACTCGCCATCTAGTGTCAGAGACTCGAATTATCCTATTAAGAGTAATTGAAAACCGATCCAAAATATTTAAAAAAGTTAAATTGTTATTTTCAAGTCATTTAAAATTGCTTTCAATATTGGTAACACAATTGTATTAAAAAAAAATTACCAAAAACAAACCAATCACTAGCTATGTATTTTAAAACATTTTAAATAGTCTTTAAGCCATTGTTGATATTGAACATTTGTATCATTGTGCAGATCAGGGTGAAAAGTAAAACAGCTGTCTGTATACTTTAAAAAATATAAAAAATAATACTACGATGTTTAGAACGAACTTTACCGGCTGCTCGGTAGAAACTAAAGTATTACTTTTTACACGTGCGAGGTCGTGGGGAGCGTTTTTAATAGGCCGCGTAAAATCGACACCGTAAGATCTTTGGGCTGAAAAGAAAGTACACCGGGGCTAAGAGCGAAAGAGGAAAATTGAAAAAAAAAGGAGTGAAAAAAAGAAGAAGAGGAAGAAAAAAAACGAGAGTGCGAAGGGACAGTGGTTATCTAAAATGGAGTAGAGCATCGTTGTGTCATATAAATAAAGCCCAGCACCTGCTACACGCTGATAAACTCGAAAGGTTAACCATGCGGCAAACGCGGAGGTTAACGTTAATGGTTTTTCATCCACTCCACCCCTCGCTCGCTCGCGCGTTCGTTACGCCGCTGCTGTGTCCTTCCTTCCCCCGCCGTCGCCACCGCCGTATGCCACTCTTCGCTTCTCACACTCCCTCGCACTTTCTCACTCTCTTTTTTTTCTCTCTCTCTCTCTCTCTCTCGCTCTCGAACGGAGCGCGACGAGCTGCGATGTGCACGCGGCCGCATGGAGAGAGTCTTGTGCCGCGCGTGAAAGCTCCATACATACAGTATATATAATAATATAACAGCCTTTGGGTGAACAAAAGATACTGATGTGGAATCTGAATGGTCACAATTGGCGGGCGCGACGACGTCGACGACGCGGTATACACGAGAGAGAGGGTGTAATGGATTTTACAACGGATCTGGAGCGGAGAAAATCGATAGGTAATTCAAAAGAAAGAATTTTTCGCTTATTACAGCTGCAGCGTGGGAGCGGCAACGACACAAATATATAATATCGCATGAATAATATCCAACTAAACGAAATCGGAAATTCAAATTCCATTAAAAAATATCCCTTTCGCGCAGACGCAGCTGCAGCATTTAGCAGCAGGACTGATCTGCTTAAATTATAATATCGCAGCTGTACATAAAGACTGCAGTTATACAGTCTGCGTACAGCGCAATCTAAGCGCAATGCGCCTTTATTATCAGCGTAGTAGCGCAATGCCTTTATTATATATTAATATTACGTAAGCATTCCAGGCACTTCTCTATTAGTTGGCACAGAGGCAGAAAGAGAGAGAGAGACAGAGGGATAGAGCTGGTTGCACGTTGTTGTTACTTGTTGCCCCGCACACGCGTATATATGTATACAGAGAGGCAGAGAGAGGGGATTATACGTTTTCATTTCATTTGCAGAGGATTATTACGTAATATTTGATCAGCTTTCGGACACAGACACAACTGCAGCGGCAACAGCAGCAGCAGCGGCGGCGCATAGAAAGCGTCATTGGATTTTCTAATTAATATCCCATTATAACAAGCTATCTAATTATCAAGTACATAGTCGCTGCGGATCGATCTGTTTCCCGCGCGCACTTCCCTCTCGTCTCTCTCTCTCTCTCTCGTATATCAGCTGCCACATAAGTATATAACAGCGAGCGATCGACGCACAACACAGCAGCAGCAGCAGCCCCTTTGACATATACCGTATAATCGTGCCCTGTATCCGGGCGAGCTTTCGCAAGCTCGAGCGCGATACAATTGAAGGAGAGATTTTGTGGTCCTCAGGAGCATCTCGTCTACTGCAGCGAATTAGAAAAAGTGCCGCCACCACGCAAACTTTCGTTTGCCGCCCATACAGTTTAACGAGCATCAATATAAAATTACGAATTGATAAAAGTACTAACTAATGGATAAAATCGTTATGAGAACTTTTACTAATTTTAAAGAGATATAGAAAAGGTTTTTTTGGTTTTAATAAAATTATTGTTATTATCGATCACGTCTCTCAAAAAATGAGCAGAGAGCAGTAATTAATGCGAAATCTAAAAACATCACAAAAACTATTTTTAGAAAGGTATATAGATAGTTCATATCAGGTAAGACTCAATTGTTTTGGCCCAATTTATTATTAATATCTTAGAAAAACATACGTATAAGTATCTATACAAATTTACAATGGTCAATCATCATTTATTCTCGCCACAGTAGCATGCGCAATCTTGGCAACCGTCATAAATTGTTATGTGGTGTTTGAGCAAAATTTACTTTTTGGCTAAATTTTTTCTTGCATTCCTTTGCGAACTTTGTGTACTGTCTTTTGGTGTCATCTCAAATTGCCTCGCTCTCCAAATGTCATCTTACACTTGTCGCATGCGAAATCTTTGCGACTTTCGTGTACTGTTTTTACGTGGATTAGCAAATTTGATTTTACTCGGAATTTCTGTTCGCATTTGCCACATGAAAAATCCTTACCACCCTCACAAATGGCTGTTTTTAGTGATTTTAGGCATTTTGGGCCTATTTTCGAACTTTTTTGCACGTTTTTCGACACATATAGTAGTCTACATTGCGTTAAACTTTAAGACCCATTACAAAAATTGATCAGGCAGTATTTGACATCTTTAGGAAGCTTTTTACATAGTTTTGGAAAAAAAATCTGGTTCAAACTCGATTAGATTTCTCGTTTTTGGTTTTTTTCAAGTTGTTTCCGTTTAATAACCCCACAGGTGGCTCCAATCACTTTGGAATGATTTTTTCTGAAAATTTAGACAATTTACCACAAAAAGCTCCTGGGCACTTTTACTTTTGAATCATTCTACTCTAATCTAGGAATTATTTGAATATTTGTGATTTTTCATGAATTTCGAAAAAACGCTAAAAATGGCCAACTTTGGGCCTCTGAAAAAGTGTCATAGAAGGCCTCAATTTTTCTAAAATTTTTTCGAGATAAATCCGACATCGAGAACATGAATTTTTTCATATTTGCAAAAAACATTTTTTTGGCCATTCGACTTCACAGAGAATCAGCCATATATATGAATAATCTTAACATATTATTCATATTTATCTCTAATTCTACTATTAAAATAATTTTTCAAATTTTTAATCGATAAAGGAACAAGACAACATGCATGAGTTAAAGAATGGAAGAAGTGACGAATTAGAAAAAGTGTTGATTTAAATGAAATCATTAAATGATTTCCACGTTTCTTTTGAAGTAAGATATTGTTATTACTGATAACATCACTACAACGACAGTGAACAAAGGTGTACTGATAGCGGATATCAGATAAACTCAATCGTTTCAATCAAATTTTTATTAAAATTAAAAATATATACAGGGTTGGCAATAAATAAGCAAACCCCTGGAAATTTCGCAGTATAAGTTAGGGAAATAAGTCGAAAACCTCAAATCTTACGTATTTTTTCACAGGGGAATCCAGTGGTGACGTTGAATTTGACCTTGAACATAAGCCCAAAGTCATAGTTGAACGTAAAAGTTTCTGCTTTTTTCAAATCTGCAATAAAAAACAGGGGTTCCTATTTGTTAAAACAAGTTTTTGGTTCGCTGTAGCTTTTAGCTTATATTCAAGGTCAAATCCAAAGTAACTAGTAAATTCCCCGTGAAAAAATAAGTCGAAAATGAAATTTTTGAATTTTTCCTCCGCTCATTGTGTGAGAATTCCAAGGGTTTCTATATTTATTCCTCATCCTGTACATCCATAAGTATCAACTCATATTTACAATTGTCAATCATAATTAGTTCTCGCATTTGTGGCATGCTTTCCTTACAACGTTTATGAACTTTTTTTTGGTGCCTAAGCAATTGCGATTTATGCCCAAATTTTTTTTCGCACTTGTCACATGCGAAATCTTTGCGACCCTCATGGACTGTCTTCTGGTGTAAGAGCAAATGCGATTTAAATCCGAATTTCTTCTCGCAAATGTCACATACGAAATCTCTACGACCTTCGTGGACTGTCTTCTGGTGGAGTAGCAAAGCCGATTTTTCTCCAAATTTCTTCTCACACATGTCACATCCGTAATCTTTCCGACCTTGGTGAACTATCTTTTGATGGCGAAGCAAATTCGTTTTTTGTATAAATTTCTTCTCGCACTTATCGCATGCAAAATCTTTGCGACCTTCGTGGACTGTCCTTTGGTGCCTTAACAATTCCGATTTTTGTCCGAATTTCTTCTCGCACTTTTCGCATGCAAAATCTTTGCGACCTTCGTGGACTGTCCTTTGGTGCCTTAACAATTCCGATTTTCGTCCGAATTTCTTCTCGCACTTTTCGCATGCAATATCTTTACGACCTTCGTGTACTGTCTTTTGGTGGAAGAGCAAAAAAGATTTGCATCCAAATTTCTTTTCGCATCTGTCACACGCCAAATCTCTTCGACCTTTATGGACTGTCATTTGATGGACAAGCAAATTCTGTTTACGTCCAAATTCCTTTTCGCATTTATTGCATGCGTAATCTTTGCGACGTTCATGTATTGACTTTATGTGCCTGAATAAATCCGATTTTTGTCCAAATTTTTTCTCGCATAAATCGCATTCGTACTCTTTGCGACCTTCGTGGACTGTCTTTTGGTGCTGAATCATTATCCACTTTTCTCCAAATTTCTTCTTGCATTTATCGCATTCGTAATCTTTGCGAGCTTCATGTACTGTCTTTTGGTGTTTAATCAAATTGCTTCGATCTCCGAATTTCTTTTCGCAATTGTCGCATGTGTAATCTTTGCGACCTTCGTGGACCGTCTTTTGGTGTAAGAGCAAAATCGATTTAAATCCAAATTTCTTCTCGCACTTGTCGCATGCAAAATCTTTCCGACCTTGGTGAACTATCCTTTGATGGCGGAGCAAATGCGATTTTTTTCCAAACTTCTTTTCGCAATTGTCACATGCGAAATCTTTGCGAGCTTCGTGGACTGTCTTTAAGTGAGTTAGCAAATACGATTTTTGTCCAAATTCTTTTTCGCACTTGTCGCATGCGAAATCCTTGCGACCTTCATGGACTGTTCTTTGGTGGATCAGCAAAATCGATTTGTATCCAAATTTTTTTTCGCATTTATCGCATGCGTAATCTTTTCGACCTTGGTGAACTATCTTTTGATGGCGAAGCAAATGCGATTTTCGTTCAAATTTCTTTTCGCAATCGTCACATGAGTAATTTCTGAAGATTTTGGAAGCGAAATCTTTGCTACCGTCGTGTACTGTCTTTATGTGTACCAGCAAACTCTGTTTACTTCCAAATCTCTTCGTACACTTTTCACATGCGTACTCTTTCTGGTCATTCTGAATTGCGTCTCGGTGTGTGATCGTGCTTGATTCTAGTAAAAATGCTTCCTGACAAATATCAAAATTATGTTGTTTTTCATCCGAAACAACAACGTCACGTTTACTTAAATTATCTTTCGAGACAACTTCTCCGGATCTCTTCTCACTTTTATCCATTTTGGTGCCTAAATTAAACGATAAATTCTTCAATTTAGTGCCACGGAAATTATTTAAGTAAAATTTACCTTTCGGTTTTACGACTTGTTTCTTGGGGAAAGACAACAATGAAACTAATTTGATTGTAATATGAATGTGATTAGTGGGTCGAGGAACTATATCAATATTGTTTACGATTTTATTGTTTACAATTACTTTATCGATTCATCTGTTTATACATTGTTCTTACAATGTTTGAATCAATTTGAAATTTTGATTTGGTAGCGATTTCTTCGAGGAATCTCTTGAACTTCTGGAACCAATAACTTCAAAAAAACTCACAAGAAACATCAAGTAACTAGATCTTCATACACATGTATGATGATGAAAAAATTTTAATATTCATTTCAAAATTAGCCATCTCCAGGCCGAGGCACGTTTGGTGTGCTTCATAACCTTATACTGGACGATTCGTCAATTCATACAAAAAGCTCAACTTAAGGAGGCTCGAGCGAAAATCACTTTTTGACAGATATGTCTGAAACTTCGCGAATTTACTCCTTTCATCAATACACATCGATCGCAACAAAAAAAAGTATGGGTCAACACGCTTATTTAAGAGATAAATCCATGTAAAGTTGGTCGATTTAACATGGGTCTTATGGGAGCATCTTCATGATTTACCGTTCTTTAATCGTTCACGATTAAAGCACGTGACAGATATTGATGAAAAACTAAGGGTAGAAAGAAAAAATTATAAGCTTTCGAATGATGAAACAAAAAAGGGGGGTCAACACATTAATTAATAAAATATTTTAATGTAAAGAGTCGAAATCGTGAGGTTACAATGTTTTGCGCGATGCGGC
>CACVKI010144217.1:0-25855 GCA_902732785.1 Trichogramma evanescens
GGGGAGTTCGGGGTCTGTTGTCTTCGGATCTTTACGGTAACCGTTGTGCATTGCTGCTTGTGTGGAGATGCATAGCGGAATGCCTTGCTTTTTGAAGAAGATTGGATGACGATAGATCGGGGACGATCTAGCAACAGAATGGCCGTGTTAAGTATAAACTGTTTTTCCTTGTATATGTATAAGTTCTGTATTTATGTATGTACTATTATTATGTTTATTGTATCACACGATGTGTATTTAAAATGTAAGCGGTAAGCAGGCGAGGGTCTGTGTGTAACGATCAGCGGTGTCTCGCGGACACCGAGAGCGTATTATAGCGACAACAGCGATTATTATTATTATTATTATTAAATCTCTTTCCTAAGCAAGCCTCGTGTAAGATCTTAGTATTTCACCCTCGATCTCTTTATTTTAACACATTTTACTACTCACCAGTGTCCAAAATGAAGCATTTACCGCACACCAGTGTCCAAAAACGCTTTTTTGTGCTACCCCAACCTAAAGTAACATTTTGCTCCCACTGAGCAAAACAGATGATTTTTTGATTCACAAAAAATTGTATTTGCACCTATGTAGCGAAAAAAGAAAGTCTCAGCGCACGTGATTATTAGCCTCGGCTTCGCCTCGGATGATAAATTACACGTGCTCTGAAACTTTCCAGTTTTTCACTATCTAGGTGCAAAATATACTATTTTGCACTTTTTTTGGCTTTATAAAGTGTTATATTAATAATAGTATATTACGTGCCTAGGGAGCGAAAAACTGGAAAGCTATTTTTCATGAATCCCCCAGCAGAAATTAACTTTTTCGTTTTGACCGCCGGGACGAAAAAGGTTAGTTTCGGCTGGGGTAGCATGAAAAAATAATGATTTTAAATTATGACTTTAGTTCGAGATTCTGCAAATTTGAGTAACATTAAAATTAACATACTGCAGACTTTACATTGTAAGGGACGGGGGACTTTAGGTCACGCTCGAAATTTTTTTTTCAAACTTAAAAATTTATCTCGTGCATAAAAAAAATCACTTCATTACTCTATGAAGCATACAACGTACGTTTAACTGATTCTAAAATTGTGTCTAGTTTACACTGCACATATAAAAGCGAAAATGTATTTTCAAAAACTCAGCCTAGGTATAAACAAAATATACTAGTGTAATAAATGTTTTGCCTATGTAGCGGTTCATTCCTTACGCAAGGATGACAATTTTCTATTTTTATTTCTAACCAAGAACAAAATGACAACTTGCTAAGTTTTTTTATTTGATGAATTTCCTTTCGTACATCTAAGGTTTTTTCAGTTCTAATAAACATTAATAATACAATAATGTAAATGAAAAAGTAAAATAAAAAATCAATCCATGTTTAATAAATGCAATCAATTGCCTCATATTTATATTACGTTTATTGTTCATTCATAATAAGAACTTTTTCTTATGATTTAGTTGGGTCATTAAAACGTTTTTGTATTCTCATGCGACCTACTGGCAGTATCAATTCATTGCATGTAAGATCTAACCGCATTGCGCACTCGAAGTCCGCAATTCTAAAATACATTGACACCCTCGCTATAGCCTGAGAATGCCACAGCATATGATTGATCATCGATGCGCTTTCTGCGTGATAGTTTTTTTTACTGCATGTAAAGCGTGCTCTTGTATGTGAGTTTACACAAGCGCATACTAAGCATTGCTTTATACCTATACATAGATATACAGCTAATTAAGCACTTTTTTACTCTTTTGTACAAAATATAAGCTGCAAAGAAATTGAGTTGTAGACAGTATTACCTATTTAGGTATTGATTTTTTATGCTGTCTTACATCGTGAAAGCTTCAAAACTGTTGAATCGTCATAAATTTATTTTTCTGTTGACAAAAATATAGTTTTACTCAGTTTGACATAAATTTTTTCATTCGTTGACGAGTATTTTATATATTATTCATTCATCAGATACTTGTCGATTAAACTATTAGATAAATATAATTTTCACAACTTTATATGAAAAACCTAGAATAACCTCGATGATTTAATTTTCGCCCCACTCATGTTTTCGCGACTATTTTAAAACCAACGATCATGATCATCACTGCGTGACACACAAAATGCTACTATAAGCAAAATAGTCAAGAGCTATCTACTGAAAAAGTCAATTTATAGCAAATAGATATTGGTGCTTTTATATTTTATACGATGGGTCGCATCGACGTGTTACAATGGCAAGGCAAGTACACCCTGTATTTGTTGCTGAACTTGTCAATTTTTATAATAGAGAGTGATATAGAAAGAGGCATTTGCGACAAAAAATTTTGACAGTGGAGGCCAGGCGAGAGCATCACTTTTAATCGCTTTACGACTTATAAACTTGACACAGTTGAAACTGTATGTATTGCTGTAGATCTAAAAATGTGAAATATTTAAGTGTGCAAATTAAATTGTTGTGTGTAAGTGATTATGAAATTTGATCTTCAAGGCCCAACATTTTTTGGTTTTTTATTTTGCAATTATTAGGATTATTCAATAAAATTATTTGCTCGTCTCTAGTTGTTTCAAATATAGTAATAATTTAAAAATTATCATCTTTCAATTGGTTTTGAATGTAGAGGGGCATTTTCGTCCTAATGTGAATCTCACAAATTTAATAGATTAAAGCAATAAAATAAAATATTTATACATGCAATGAAATAATTTTCGTCATCTCAGTGTTGTATAGATTTTTTTATTCATTCGGAGAAACTATAATATATAATCGTGTTATTTGTTTGTTCATAATTTTCTTCATACAACTTTTAAAATATATATTGACATAAAAATAGTTAAGAGTTTATAGTGAAATTATAGAAAAATTTTTGACTAACAAATCCTTGCTTGTTGATGAAAAATTAATTTTAAAATATCAAGCCACTGTGGAGCCTGAAATATGGTTAAAATGTTTTTGATAAACGACCTTGACGTTAATCGTTGTTAATGATTTTGCACCTTTCAAAAGATATCTAAATATTTTTTATAAGACTGAATTTCAAAGCCGAGGAAAAGAACCAGTAAAATTCTTTACAATATTTGAAGAATTTAGCTATCGTGCACAAAGTTTTTGAATAATACCGAGGTCAAGTCAATTACTACAGAGGCAAAAAAAGGAAGTTTCATCATAAAACTGAAATACCCTTTATCGAAAATTTAAAAAAAAACGAAATCAAAAGGATCTTTACAAAATAGATGAAGTCAGCTGAAGGATATGGCTTTCCTAATTTCAGAGCAAAAAAAGGAGAAAAATGAATCGAATGGCAGTAGCAGTAGCGGTAACATTTCTAAGAGTGGTGGTAACGGAAACAACATCAGCACCAGCGGTGTCGCTGTACCGAATACCGATCAGAAGCAGGAACACCAACTATCAGAACAGCAGCAGCAGCAGCAACAGCAGCAGCAGCATCAACAACAACAACAACAACAACAACAACAACAACAACAACAACAACAACAACAACAACAACATCAAAAGCCTAATCGGCCAAACACACTTGATACTGGAAAGCTCAATATTCGTCGACTCAATGCCGCCAATCGCGTTGTCCTACCGAAACCCCCAGTTTATCACGTCACCGAGGAATCCTTAGCAGGTTAGCTGCTGACTGCCCATGATCTCTCTCAAAATTTCACCTATGCATAAATAATGATGCTCGCTTACTAAACTTTTGACCCCTTTGGAGTTTGAATCGTAAAATTTTTTCATTTAGAAATAGGCTGGTGGTGGAATTAACTAGTATATTGAAGTGAAATATGTATCGTTTTTCGTGTGGTTTTCAATAACATTTCTACACATAGACATAAGTTCAAAACAAGATGGTTAAATTATTTTGAAGTGGCTTCTGCTTTATGACTACTCATTTGCAATAAACGATAATTATTATTTTATATTAACTATAGTGTAAAGTTGATGATGATGTAACATACTCGAGTTCACAACGTGATGTCAAACCTTAGTATTTGCATCAATTTTACACTAGTTGCTTTATTTTTTCTAGTTGCGAAATTTCAAGTCATGTGCAGTAGATTTATTTTATATATCATATTCATATGCCTTAAATCAAAAATAAAAAAGACTATGGTTGCATGGGTGGTATGGGTAATAAAATAAAAATACCTATTGATGTTCATAAATAAGATGTCTTTAAAGTAAAATGTAGTATTATTGAACTGTACGAGTGGTTACATCCTTGAATTAACAACAACATAAATGAAGCGCGGTAGTATATTCTTTATGATCTTTACCTCGATCTTCACGTTATTTTCATCCTTCTTCACATTTTATGAAACCCATCTTGACTCAAATTTTAGCAGGGATAGCCTTTAAGTAGATCTACTTCGTTCGATGAGTTTGCGTGGTACTTGCATACGACGAATGTAGAATTCAAAGATCTAATCTCGCTCAACTTGGATCGAGAGACAATCGTTTTTTTTAATAACATATTGAATTTCGCTTGGGGCTCTTAGGATTTCATATTGATTACACAAACATAAGAAGCTGCTGGGAGTTTGCTAATATCTAGTTAACGGAAAAGCTTTAGCTACTAACATGTTATTTTTAAGTCTAGGCATAACGTAATGTTGCATTGACTTTCGCATACTAACTGAATTTAAAAAATTTTAACGAAATTTTTCAATGTGTACTTTGTGCAATAAAGTCAATGGTCTAAAAAGAATGTACATGTATTCGTACAAATTTACATCTAATTCAAAGATACGAATACAGTTGAACACTATAAGTAGAGCAGAAGACCTGTCAACTGTTTATTGAACGAAAATAACACAAGAGGAATCAAGCAACTCTTTCGTATACTAATGATTTCGAAACTAAGCTAAATTTAATGTGTAGTTTTCATGTATTTTTGAAATTATAAATTCTGTAGTATCATATCAAAAGCATACCATTAAATAGTTCTGTGTTTTATATTTATGGTGTTTGCATAATAATTCGAGAGAAAAGCGCAGAAATCATTATATTAAAATGTACGTGATAGTATATTGCATACATGACATTCAAAGTTTGTTAGTTTAAATTTAAGCTGTTTTGGGCACTTGGTATTTTTATTTTTATGCTTGATTAAACTAGCAATAATAATCTAAAAAAAAGAAAATGGGATTTGTCAAAAAAATCTGGTATCACTTCTGGAGATTAATAATGTTCGTATTTTCCAGCAGAAAAGGGAGTGCTGCATTCAGGTGGAGACGGGGATCAGCAGAAAGTTGTAGAAAGATGCTATCCGCCAAATTTAGTGCTATCGGAGCTGCCGGAACCGCCGATACCACTGAGCGAAATAGGCCCTATACCTCCACCGCCCATGTTCAGCTCGCCTAGCCCGACTTTATTGTCCAGGCAGAGGCAGCAACAACTTGACTGCGAAGATGATGGTATCTGTTTAATCAATTAATAAAGCTAGGAGATCCTAAGATTGTTTCTTTAATTTTTGTATTTTGTTCTGTAGATGATGACGAAATTGACGTTGATGACGATGATATGTACGGTATTGACACGACGCGGGTCGAAAAAATCCCATCGAAGGAGCCCAAATTCCACGCGATGCCGCTTAAAAGCGCCCTCAAGAAAAAAAGTGGGACCGGTAGCAGTGGACCCGCAACACCGCAAAGCACACCCACTCAGGAAAGCAGACCACTCACCCTTAAGCAAGAGCTGCACGCATCTTTCAAGTAAGTACGAATATTAAGTTACGCTGTGTAATATATGTGCTTTGATTTGATAAATTTAAACGTTTCGGTTTTTTTTATGATAAAAACTTAAAGAAATGGTTTAAACAAAATGAAAATTTTATTTGTTTTTTCAAAGGAGTTGTTACCGGCAAAAGCCGCTTTTCCCTAGTCAAAAACAGAATTGCCTATGATTTTAGGTAACAACCGCAATTCCTGAAAAAGTTTAAGAAGTTCCTAAAATTTTTAGGCAAAACCCGCAATGCCTTAAAAAAATACAGGCAAAACTAGCAATGCTCAAGTCAGTTTCGGCATTTTTGTTTTTAAATAATTTCGCATTTGAAATCATTTGTAACATTGACAATATTCATTGAATTGTTTTATATAATAACAATTGTCACGTCGGGAGGCGGGACGTTTGTAACCTTACGGTTACAGTGGTCTTGTATAAAATTTTTTAGTGCCAAGACGAGACGTCTTATAGCACAGGTATACTTCCGTGTATTTATGCGAGTTAAAATATCGTAAATTAAAGTGAAGGAAGAAAGGTCACTTTCCACAAGGCGAAATGGTTACCCATTGATCGCCTCGGGGCAGTGATATCATTTGGAGTTGTATTTATTTAGATATTAAGGGGAGATATACACCAAATTTGACCCAAATATCGATTTTTTTTTCATGTTTGCTTTCGATTCTTTGACATTTGAAGTATCATTTCATAAATTTTTAGCCCTCAAAACAAATTATTTATGTTATTATAATGTGTACGAGCCATATCACGTCAAGTCTCGAATGGCTCGCCCGCGCAGCATTATTAGGCGAATTTTATGTGGGTTGAGTGAAGTTTATATAGAAAAAAATTAGTGAAATGATGTGAAAAAGCTCAAATTAGTCTGAGAATGAGTAAAGTGTGAGTGAGATTTATGTGTGGGCCACTGAGAATGTGCAGTTTCAATGTTTTAAACATAAATTCTTTCTTTTGCTTCTCCTAGAAAGTTTAATTTTTCACATTTTAGTCCAGTGTGCGCAGGGTTTCTCAGTCAGTTTTCACCGTAGAGGCCTCTAGTACATCTCAAAAGTCTCATAAAATGACACTCTATGGGCTGAGTTTTCTGGAATTTTGATTCAAGTTATAAAAAAGTTTTTACACTAATAGATGTGAAAAAAAAGCAAAATTCAAGAAAATTTATTGTTGTTTTTGAGCACATATTGAGTAACAGAACTGATATAAAGGTCTAAATCAAAATTCCAGAAAACTCAGCCCATAGTGTGTTATTTTATGAAGATTTTGAGACGTACTAGAGGTCTGTACCTCAAAAACTCTGGTCTGAACCTTGTGCACAGTGCCACAATGCTAAAATAGCAAAAATAAGCTATTTTTAGACGCAGAGGCCTATTCTGACACTTTTTTCCACATTTTGTAGGGTCCCAAGATATCAAATTGATTTTGAAAATATAGGTTGACATCAAACTGTGATGTATATCACAAAAATGCCCAATAAAAACCAATTGGTGTATGACTCCCCTTAAATTATTTAGAAAGGAAAAATAATTGAAGTTAAAAACAAGCAATTGAAATAATAAAATAGATATATTATTCTTTATAACTTACATTTTTTGAGATGATGGACGACTGGAGGCGTCGTGGCACAGAGGCTGTGGCACAGAAACAGAGGATACTGAGAACTGAGAGACCCGCACTGGTCAAAGTCGCGAACGAAATTGATTGAAAATTTTTAGATAGAGAGAATCAGTTACAAGATCTTCGATGTGTAACTATTCGTTAGCAACGGTTTCGGTGGCTAAAAAACTATGGGAACTCTGTTTCCGTGAGACTTGCGTCTTTGTCTTCGCCTCAGTGACGCGAGTAGCCTGCAACTCGTCTATCGACACATATGTTGTTATTCGAACTCTGGTCTTCTAGATAGTTTGATTTAATTTTCTTTTATATTTTCTATTTTATTTAATAGCAAAAAAGAAGGTTGATGTTCATAATAAATAATAAATAATAAATGTTAAATTAAAAATATAGGTTGTAATACATAAGGAATAGTTTTCTATCGCCAGAGAGCCATCTCATCTTTACTGCATCTCTGACGAATTAAATGTTGGGAAAAGGATCTGGGTTTTTGATTATGCTTATAAATAAATTATTCATAAGTGTGCAATTATTGCGTTTACTAATACGTAAACAATAATGTAGAAAATGTTGTTCATAGTAAAATCAGACAGGTCCGGGATTCGAAATATTTCGTTTACCGGCCAACTTTTGTAAAGATAGGATTGCCTATTTTCTGGGGGTTTTTGGTTTTCGATTTTGTAAAATATATCGCATTTTTAGAGGCGATATCATACAATTATTGTCAGTTATGTTTCATGCAATATACAGGGTTTCACCATGTCCGACGTATTTTTCGACGAGGAATCTAATAGTGACCAAGAACATAACCTCAAAAGCTACGGCGAACCTATTATCGATTTTTCAAATAGGAACCCTCATTTTTAATTGCAGATAAAAGAGCAAAAAATTTCACGTTCGAATATGCTTTATGATTTTTTTTTCAAAGTTATTTTAAGGGCGCTACAGACTCAAATAAAACCCCTATTTAACCTAAAATAAGGCTCAAGTAAGGAACTTTTTCTAATTGTAGCGCCCCCATAATGAAACAAAAAAAGGTATGACTAAACCGTTGATGAGTCAATAAGTAATTGATGTTCAGTATACATACTCTCTGCCACACACGTACATAATATCAATAACGACAAATTAAACAGTCAATTAGATAAATATTGTCAGTATTACAAATGATTTTATATGCGAAATTATTTAAAAACAAAAATGCCTAGACTGACTTAGGCATTGCGGGTTTTGCCCAAAAATTTTAGTAACTTCCTAAACTTTTTCAGGAATTACGATTATTACCTAAAATCATAGGCAATTTTGTTTTTGCCTTGGCAAAAGCGGCTTTTGCCGGTAACGGAGCAATCATATGGTATTGGATAGCAAAGCATAGAACTTGCTAGTTATTCATTTTTGTTTGTTAAAATATCAATAACTTACTTAAATTAAATCATTTAAACTGCTTATGAACAAAGATTTTTATTCATTATTCATTTTTAATATGGAATTGTTGTTACTGATTATGTGCATAAATGCTAATAGTTTTAATTACTAACATTTTAAACTAAAAAGTTGAAGTTTGGTTCCTAGTTTTTAATTTGTAGTACTACAGTTAAAATTGGAAACATTTAATATGCGAAAACGTATATTCATCTAAAGAGTAGAAATAATGTAATTATTTCAATCATTCTTTCAAAGGCATTCAATCATTGTTAGTTACAAAATTTGTTGTTTTTATGCTAAACCAGAAGGCCTCATTTTAGCTCTAGGATAAAAATTTGGTAATTGAAAATATAATAATTACCATAAGCCTAATTCAAATTCTTCTTTATTTTAAGCATGAACCTACAGCTCATTGATAACTTTCCACTTTTTAACAATGTTTTTTTGGACTTTTATGTATCAAAATTGAAATTTTTTTTTAAACATACTAATTTTTGTAAATGACAGGAAACTAATTAATGTATATTTTTTACTTTTCGTTTGCCATATTTTGGTTCTTTTTTAATATGTAATGTATTTATTACCTATTAAATGGAAATTTATTTCTGGCGTGAATGCCATGAACTGAAATGCCAATACTTAAAATATTCATAACACTAATGTACTTCGTTTCAATTCATTATTATTTCAATATCAAATTCGATTAATTAAATTTTTATTTGCCTGCCTACATTAAAAACAAAAAGAATAGAAACCTCGGCACTTTCAAGTCATTCCCAAGTAAGCTAGTTATGCCATGAAACATGCTGCTCCTTTTAGGAGTAAAATATTTTGTACATGTTTAAAATATTTGTGTTTCAATCCATTTTCAATGTAAATACAGATACGTTTTTAAATTTTTCATATATGAAACGAAATATTTTCTAGAAAAAATTGCTTTTACCTAAAGAGTAACAAGCTGTCAATAACAAAAAATATTTTTATGTATCATAAAATAATTGAAAAAAAGTAATTCTACATAGCATTTGTATATGAATTTTTGCAGTAGCCGTCCAGGAAGATTTAGCTTGACACTTGCTAACACGATCGAAAACAAAGAGAACGCAAGGCCATATGTTATACGAGAGGATTCAGACACGGATTCGAACGATGGTCAGGTGATCTATCGCGACGACTACGACGATGAGAAAAGTAAGTTTTCGTTTTTGGGCATTTTACTCGATGTGACATGCAAGCGCATGAGCCATGCAGTTGTCAGGAAATTAAGATTTATCGCAGGAAGCTCATTCACAACGTATCTAAATCATAAGATAAATAAAATAACTGTATACTGGCACACATAGCAAATTCATTTCCGATTGGATAATGTTTTCTCATATGCATTTGTCTGCGTATACATTGGAATAGGCGCAAGTCGTGTGCTAACGTCAAGTATCACTACAGCACACTCGAGAAACTCACTACGCGAGAATTGCGGATAGTCGCGACATGCGCGCATTTGGCTTAATGACGTGATACGTAAATGCTAATGTACATGTATACACAAATACAAAGGATGTCTGTGCGTGTACGTGAGATTTCAAACGTTTTGCAATGGTGTGGCGGTAGCGACGTCGCGCGCATCAAATCAACCTTCAGCGCACTAATACACTCGCAAGTTGCCTCGATTTTAAACTTTGCGCTTTTTGTATGTACTATTTAAAGTTTTATTCATCTTTGAGAGTGTTTAATATATGCCAGTTTCATTTGAGCTTGTGCACTTTTTGGTCGTGAAAATTGCACATGATTCTCTCGACGCTTTTCACGAGACAAAGTAAGTACGTTCGATGAGATTTTAACGAATATTTGAACAAATTTTTATATTTTTTTGCAAAATATCTTTTAATGCTTACTACAAAATTGTTAGTAAAACATAAAAGCTGCTTTTAAGGAGGCTGTAGCGAAAATGAAAAAAACTTTAGATCGAAATGAAATTTTAACCAATGATAGTTCATGAAACAAATAGTTCAAAAAACAATTTGGGGTTTCAATGCAAATTTGGGAAATAATGAAATTCAAATTTTTTAGTCATTTAACATTAAATCAAATAGGAAGTTGCAGTTTTCAGTGTACTGTGAGCTCAAATCACTTTACAAGTTAATGAAATTAATATGTTATAGGAAATCTTATTTGATTTCGAATGATATAATTATAAATGGGTGTTTCCAACCATTTTCAAAAGATACGAAGAGTCTAACGCATTTCCCCTATGTTCTGCCATGCTAACGCTGTGCGCTGCGTAACGCTTATAGCCTTGCGCATGTAGCGTTCTAATACAGAACCACCGTGCATCGCTACAGCCTCCTTAAAAAACTTTAATTAGGGCTCGTGTACTCATTTTTTATTATACTAGTAAAATATATATTTGTTTGTAAAAAAAATGAATTTTTGTCAAAATAAGTCTCAGCTGTTCATAACATTAATAAACAATGGCCAATTTTAAAATCCATGGGTTTTGAAAAATCTATTCTAACTGAAAAAATAGCAATGACGATCACAAATTAAAGTGGAATTTCACGGCTACATGCCAACGGCAAAATTTCGTAATGGTCGTCTGTTCGTGTCTTCCGCTTTGCTTTCGTTTGTGCAGCAGCCAAGAAAACGGATAGGGGGGTTTTCATTCTTTTTCTTTATTTTAAATTCATTCGATCGATTTCTTCGTACAGGAAGTACCTTCAAAAGTTATGAATAAGTAGAATTAAAAATGTAACAACGCCACGGACATCTTAGGCTAACTGTCGATCGGTGGGTGGAAATATCAAAACCGAAAATATCAAACTTTTTTAACGCTTGTTTAAAAAAGTATTTACAAATTTTTCTATCAAACTTCGCTCGATTCAATCGCTATAATAGTAGATTCATCAACGCTATCGACGACTGTATTTGCTTGTCAGGCGCATGTATGCGTTACACGCTGACGGCACTTGCAGTCCTTCTCAAAAGTTGCAATTTTTCAAGCGCTGATTAACTTATTAATTGCGAATCCATTTAAAAGTTTCAAATTACTTTAAAAGAGTTTGTTGCTTCAGTAATTTGTCTCATTGACGTTAGAATAAGTTACCTGATTCATTCGATCGTCGTACTAATTTGTCATACATCATTTTACGAGAGCGTAAAAACCCAGATCATTGATATACTTTTTATGCATCACGATCCGTCGCTCGATAATTTACGCGTTACAGATAAAACTCGGCCTACCTATGTCGGCGCACACACATACATAATTAATACTGTTGAAACTATGGAAACAAATGCCAATAACGTCTACATAAAAATCAATAATTTTAAATTTTCATAGGTCGGTTAGCAGCCAAGCTTGCCCGCAGGGAGTCGTTATCGTTGAAGCTTGCCTTGCGGCCCGATCGTCAAGAGTTAATCAACCGAAACATTCTTCAAGTGCAATCCGACAATGAGAGGCAGGAGACGAAAGAGGCCATCGGCGCCAGGCTCATCAGGTAAAGATTTTTCGTTCCTAGTACTTTTTATGCATTTTCGTTTTTTATGCACCCGAAGAAGAAAAGTGAAAAGTCCTAATATCAAAATAATCAAATTATTTGCTTCAAGAGTTTTTTTCAACAGTGTTGTTTCCAATTGCGTCTATTATGACCGTTTGTGCTTTTTATTAATATCGTATCTCGCACTCACAGCTAAGTTAACAGACGTGGACAATTCGCAATTGCACAATTTTACTATGTTTTCTATGTTTCTTTTTTTCTTCCGTTAAAACCAATGATGAACAAAAATAGAGATAATCTAGTGAAACTTAAAAAAAAACAAAAACAAAAACAAATAGCCACGCGTTCCAAAAGAAGTAGCATACATTTTTTTATTCTGAAAAAATTTAATTCTTATTGCGTTGTAACAAAGCTTGATTAAGCTTTTTTTTTAATTAGCAATTCTCTATAATTTTTAAGTAATCAGTCCATCTTTTCACTTGCGATTAATTAAATGTATAGTTGCATCACTTTTTTGCTCGTGTACAATTAATTTTTATTGTAGCATAATTAAAAAATCATCTTTAGGTGTTTTAGCTCTATTTGAAAAAATTATTGTCATAATTGCAAGTGATGCAACCATACATCTAAGCAATCGTGATAAAAAATGGACTCGTAATAACTTTGCCTTTGTGAGTATTAGTAACTAGAAGATGTATCAACAACGTATTAATAATTAGAGAATTTTTCCATACCATGTAAAAAGGGAATCTGAGGGTAGAATGCTAGTCAGTAAATGATTCTCTACAAAAAGAGTATTTTTTAAATTTTAGAACCAGAGCACAAAGAACCTTCTTAAAATATATGCAGATATGTGATAAAGAAGCAAAAAAAGCAAAAAAAATAGATGAATTCCGTTGATTACTATCGCCTGGTGATTTTCTCTTATCTGAATAAAGATAAAAGTTATTCTCATCTGAATGGTTGAAAAAATATAGATAAAATCGTAGTTAACACACGTTTCGGCCTAATAAATAGTCTGTGACTAGTTGTCTTTTTGCGAGCTATATAATTCCATATCCCTGGCTTGACTGAAAAATGAATTCGTGCAATTGTAGATCGAATCTATTGCAAAATCATTGCTTTTCATTTTTGGAATGGAAATGTTGCGTTACTGTCATTACTTTTATTAAGAATTTAAAAAATGTGAAAATCGTTGTGCTCAAATTCCTATGAATCCAAGTCGACTGGAAATTGTCCAAATAGTACTTTATAACACTGCGTGGCATAAGTTCACATTTATGCCACGCAGTGCTAGAAAATTTATCATAGTTTGGTATGCGTACAGCGATCCATAATTTATTACTTATCTTCCAGTATTCATCATTATCTAAATTTCTGTTGACTCATGCATAAGAGGCAGTTTATGCCAAGTATCCTAACGCAGTGGCCACGCGGTATTTGTAAACGAAAATGCTTGATTTCCAACTCACCAAAGACTTCCTGAATTTTGCGATATTTAATGCAGAAAGTTTATTTTTGAAAATTTCCAAGGAAAATTGATATTTTTTGAAAATCTGAGTGTACCATGAGAAAACTGAAGAAATATCCCATTGAAAACGTATGTCACATTTTTTATTTAAGTACATTCAGTGGGTGTTTCGGCGAGTGAGAAATTAAGCAATTTCGCCTCAAAGTGCCGTGCGGCCGCTGCGTTAGGACACTTGGCATAAATTGACTCATAAGTTAAAAAAAACTCTAAGAAAATAAATTTTTTATTATATCCTGATAATGCGTACCGCCAAAAAATCTTTCATGGATTGTTAAATAACCTTTATGTTGTTAATACACATATCGTCAGAGAAACAAACGTGCGCGTACGTGGTATTTAATATTGCAAAATTCATCAGCGGCCTAATTCTTTGATGGCATTCACTTGATATATTTCTGTGAATGTGCGCACGTAGTATATCTTTTCCGAATATTAACATGCATATTTACACATGGTGACTTATGCGCTTATAAGCTCGCTTAATAATAACTTGAAAAAAGCACAGATTTATCGATGTTACAAATGTTGCGCGTTATCAGCTGACATACAAAATTTTTAACAACGTATTTACAAAAAATATGTAAAACAACCTTTTAAGATTCCAAAACATGATAGTACTAAATTCATCTGCAATAAATACAACTCATATTCTTTCAGATATTTAAGCAACTATAAACATAAGGACTATTTAACTTTTTAGTCCATTTTCATTTTTATTCATATACTTTAAAAATGTTTGAATCAATTTGTTTTAATTTTGCTTGAGGTTTTAGTTGCAGTTCCTTTATAGTTTTTTAAAATATGAGAATTTCTCAAGTAATTTGTACGTATAAATGGTTCATCTCTCATAAAATTTTAATTATATTTTATTTTCACAGGCGGTTGAGTATGCGACCGACTCAGGAGGAGCTCGAAGATCGCAACATTTTGAAAAGTTAGCTAATAAATTTTCAAATAATTTTTTATCGACTTTTATAAATGATTGATTTATAAACGATTTTTTCTAGAACAAAGTCCTGCCGAAGAGAAAAAGCAAAAAGAGGAAAAAAAACGTTACCTTCTTCGAAAACTAAGCTTTCGGCCAACTGTGGACGAGCTTAAGGAAAAAAAAGTTTGTATATTTTTTTTCTCTTTTTTAATGATTTCTCGCGAGCTTTCATTATACGTTTACATTGCTAGCTTCATTAAGACAATTATATGCACCTGAACTTTAACAGTATTTAAAAGTATCACTTTTAAAATTAGAGTGTTCTAAAAAGCAGTACAATAATTACAACCATTGTATTTTCTTTTAAACCTATTAACGACTACGCGTCCCTATTTTCGTTCCAACTTACAGTATGGTTTTTTGTATATGTTAGCGGCCTTGGAAAAAGTCCTCTACCCCATAGTTAGATAATAGTACATTACGTAACTGAGGCGGGTGGTTGTCTATCTTGCAAGAGTGTCAGTTTGCACTCTTTTGAATCTGAAAAACTCTTTTGACCGCCATGCTTTAATTAATTTTTAAGACATTTTGAATTTTCAAAAAAGTTGATTGATTCGAAATGAAAAATGATAAAATAAATACATGATTTCGAAAAGTTTTTACTTGTTATCCAAAATTCACTTTTAATGTTTAACAAATTTTTGCACCTGTGGTCAATTCAATTCGAACCTATTGCTGCATTATGTTTCTGAAACAAAATCTTTTGAAAAAAGGTTTTGTGATGGGTTTTTAGTATAAAAACCGCCATAATTGATTGTCTAGTAAAAATGTTTGTAATTTTTATAGCATATAATTTTTCATCACAGCGTGCGGGAAAATCTTAAAATCGACTTCCTGCACTCGATGATGAAAAAAACTATACGTAACTGAGGCGGGGGGTTGTCAATCTTGCACTCGTGTCAATGCAACCCTTGCTACGCTCGGGCTGCAAACTGACACTCTTGCAAGATAGACAACCCCCCGCCTCAGTTACGTAATGTACTATTTCGTTGAACCACATGTTAGCAGAATTTTTCTAACGAAAATCAGACCGCAAAGTCATTATTGGGTTAAGCATTAATAAGTTAACTTTTAAAAATAACAAATTTTAAATTAACATAAAACAACGAAATATTTTATTTTAAAGATCATACGATTTAATGACTACATCGAAGTGACACAAGCTCACGACTACGATAGAAGAGCAGATAAGCCATGGACAAGATTAACCCCAAAAGACAAGGCTGCTATAAGAAAAGAGCTTAACGAATTTAAGAGCCAAGAAATGGCTGTTCACGAAGATAGTCGTCACCTGACGAGGTATTTTGGTTATATAGTAGTATGTACGCACTTACATTCTCAAGACTCATATTCATGCATTTTAAACGTTATTTGATAAACTGAAAATTTATTAATTGACGCAGTTCTAAGTAAATTTCCTTTTAAAAGTATGATTTCACAAATTACGGAAATATTTTTTTATTTTAATAAAGTATTTTAAATTTTGTAAAATTAATGTTTTCATAATACATTAGAAACATTTGATTTTTGTATTTTACTTTAATAACCCCATGAACTCATTAAACTTATTTTTATTATTTTTTTCGCTAATTATAAAACAGATACTACCCTGACCAAACTATTCCATTCAATATTCTTGATAACATTCTGAAAGATCGACGCGTCGCGACGGGAGCGTTTTGTGTAATCTATGAGAGTCCTTCTAACAACCAATATACCAATTTCGATGAAAAACTTTAACTCATCACTTAGTGAAACAAGGATTATATTATTTTATCTAATAAAATTATTTTTAAGTACTATTTTTTGATCTTGGACTTACACGTATGCCATAATGAAAACGTTGTTTAACATTCATTGGTAGTTGATAAGAATAATGTTATAGAAAAATTTTAATTTTCAGGTTCCACAAACCATGACAATTTCAGCGTGAATTCTTTTTCAAGAATGATGGTGCAAAAAAAGTGGATACTGTTGCGACGAAGCAACTAAGTTATTGCGAAAATGGCTATTCAATCGTTTTCGTGGCCCTTACGTCACCAAATGCGTGAAGCATTACTGGAATTATGAAAAAATACAAAATAACAAAATGATTACGTAGCTCACGTATCGTGCATTGTACCTCTTTCACATATTTCTCTATCATTCGGTTAGAGATGCGCAAACGCGTTCGTTCTATTCAAGAAGGCACGTTGACAAATGATCTCCATCACCCACGCTAGTAATGAAAGAGCAGCTCTAATTGTGATATACTTGATGAAAAGAATATTGTAGTTTAGAAAACTACTTAAACCGAATTTTTTTTGTAAATCAATGTTTTCGTTTGATTTTTTAATAATCAAATTTTTTAACGATATGTTTGCATGGGTTCATGTGATCCGGCAGTACACGACAGAGCATAATGTTAAATACGAGAATCAGTTTTTTTGTAGTTATTGATAGTTAATAGAGTTTTTCGTATTATTTTCGTATCTTTTCATATCTTTTCGTATCCTTTAAAAAAATTTTAATTTTAATGTAAAAATTTGAGTCGAAAAAACAGACAAATTTTTGAAATTGTAGTAACAGAAAAGTCGTGCGTTTAAATTGATCTCTATATTTTGCGATAAATAAGAATTAAAATATTTTACTCTTTCTGAGTAAATTGTTGAAAATTTTCATTATTTTTATTTATACATAAAGATTCATATATAATCGAAAAAAATTTAAGTTAATTACGAACCATAAGCCAAAAGATTGAAAAAATACAGTTTTCACTGAAAATGTAATAAAGTTTGAATGAGAATGATACGATTTTCTAATGTTTTGTGTGTCGAATAGAAACGAATATAAAAGTGATACTGTACGATAAATTACTATGTTTAAATATATTATATTACACAAGTAAACAATAATATATTTGAAAAAGATCATTAGCTACATTACGCCGCGATGGACATTTTTGTACCGGATTATAGGTATAACAATTTTGTGTTAAATTACAAGATGGCCATTCTGACGGCCGCATTCCTAGTTTGTATTTAGTCAAAGTCCTTTGGATTTTTGAGGTTTTATTTCAATAAATGATCTTATATTTTCCATTGACTTAAAAAAGCAAACCCTACGTCATTTATGTTATAAACAACTTTTTTCTGTATTTTTGTATAATTTATAAATACATCATGAAGTATTTTTTGTACACTGAGTTTTGTGGTCAAAATGTTAAAAATAATTTGTTGCATATTCATTAAGAATATTTAATTGTAATACATATTTTTTATCAAATGTTTGTGAATGTGAATGCATAGCATAAAAAATAAAAAATATTTTTCTACCCCAGCAAAAACAACTTGTCTGCTTAAAAAATAGGAAACACTTTGTCACAGGTAAATGAATAAATTAAACTTATCAGTCCTAATGATACTATTAGTAAAATAAAAAGTTTTCTCTATTTTTTGAAACAAACAAACGTGTTTTTTGAAGTGAAAAATATTTTTCTTAGTGAATGCAATACCATCGACTATATACTTGCTTAATGTAATGATGTCTCGTATTTTCCATAAATGCAGTTGAAATCGTAAAGTTTCTGTCTCGATTGTTTCAATGAGCCCTGCGAAGTTTTACTATATAATACACAAATTTTCATTATATAAATTAAAATAATCCCGCAACTATCTTGTACAGAACAACAAGTGTAGGTTAGCACAATTATTTAACGACTGCAGCCGTTATAATTGTTTTATGAATGGTTATTTTATCGACTATTGTTAAAAAAATTTATTGTTTATTAAAAATTACTGCGTCATACTCTAATTTTGAAAAAAAATATGTATTTAATTATAAACTTACGATGGATGTGCATAAATACTCCTATTTTGCATAGCAATTTCCTACGTTTTATACATTTGTTTATGTAAAACGTTGCATGAGAGAACATAAAATTAAAACACGATTAGTGAAACATATTTTAGGCTTAGCGATAATGCTAAGTTTTATTCTTGTAAATATATACATAAAAATATTCTACACAATAAAATGAGCGATTAAGTAATATATAAGTTCCGCAGTAGAAGAAAAAATGCGTGATCATTTTCTGCGACATTATTAAGCATAAATGATTGAATATTAATGACGAATTAAAAATTAATACGTATAAATACTAATACTTGATATGACGTCCTTATTCGAACGATGCACTATTGACATAAGAAACATACGTGTAATTATATGATTCCGCGTTAAGGGTAATGTAACTATTGCAATGATAGAAAGAGCATGTGTGCAATATTTCCAGTGCAAAACATCTTGCATTTATGTACTATAAAATTAATTGTACAAGCTAACAGATGCAATATAAAAAATAATAATGCTGAAGATTCAATAAATTTATGCATAAATTTATCGTGTCTGTGTATTCACGTTTATACAAGTGAAGATGAAAGATAGTTTTGTTCGAAAAACTTGAATGTGCTAAATACAAAAAATCATTATTACGCAATGCAAAAAATATTTTTAAAAAAAATATATATATATTATATATATATATATAAAACACACAATATAGTGCCATCACATTTTTAGCTTCAAATTAATACAAAAATGAAATTGGTACAAAAACCAATATAAAAAAAATTTTAAATATCGTGGATTTATTTTATGAGCTCGTAACCTTTAGATTCATGGAATTAAAATTATGTATGTGCAGTGAAATGCTTTCAAGTTTCATGAAATACATTTATAAGTTAAATAATTTCATCGCGAACGAATCCAACTAATAAGAACTAGATTCTGAAAATTTCTTACAACAATCAACGTTGATCTTAACAAAATAAATTAAATTTTCTGATTTCGATAGCATTTATAACTACTTTGTTTATAAAATCAAAAAAGTACAGCGAGGATCGAAAAATATTAAATTACATTTCTACATCCATTGTGAAAAAAGATTTTTAAATATTAAACAAAACAACTCCTTCTTATTTTGCTTGTAATTTTGTGGTTTACTTAGTGATAAACCAATGGAAAAATATAAATAGTTAATTCACTGGTATCGTTACCTGGACGGACACTCATTTCTTACTGTAATATACTGTAGACCTAAACTATGTAGTTTTATCGTAGATATAATGATAGTTCTATTTATGATTATTTAAGCTTAATGATACGAAATGCTTGTTCTTGAAATTTCTGACTTGTGATGCAAAATCCAATGTAATATAAAATTAATCAGTTATAAATAACCGTACAGTAAAATGTATGTTTGGTTTTATATAAATCTGTGTTTATATGCTGTTATGCGTGGCTAAGAATGAATAAAATATTTCTAAAGAAATATTGTAACTCATGTCTTTATATATTTAATATACATTGAAACGTTTTTACTGATGCAAAAATCTGGGTGATTTCATTGTCTATATGTTAAAAAACTCTAAAATTCATATTTAATACGAGATTTTATAAAACGAAATAAAATACATTAAATAATTTCACTAATACCCAGCAATTTTTTTATAATTCTGACTTGTTTTTATTCTCTATGTACAGAGGGTTAGTGTTCTTGTACTATCAAGTTCTTCCTAAAGTTATTTTATACTCATTATTTAAAGTGAACATTTTATCAAATGTATTATTAAGAGTTCTTGTGAATAAAAGCTATTACGCTAGCAGAATATCTTCAAAAAATAGATTTTAATCCTTATCGAGTTACCTAAAAAGAGTTGATTGCTGTCGTAGATACAAATATAAAAATGGAAGTAATCCATGCTAATAAAAATGAAAATAATGCAGTAGTATCAGTAAAGGAAAAAATACTATTTACCTTGGCACAAAATAATTGATAACAGTAGAAATTACTATTTGTTCGATACAAATGAAGTTGTAATGAAAAATTTCATATGTGCATCAATAGTGTGATTTTCAACAAAATGAAAACTCTGTTAAATTAAGTGTTGCAGAGATGATATAAACGTGAAATGTGTATAGATAAAAAAAATATATAAATCAAGATCTAATTACATTAAAATATCTGTTTTCTACCAAGTTGAAATATTGTCGTATTAAACTGTCTAGTTAAAGTAAAATTTTCCCTACATCATCTTAATTTCTGCGAGTTACAATAATTGTGTTCTTTGCCATGTATCACGCATAACTTTACTTGATATAATGTTTTTATTTACAAGAAAAAATTATTATTTTACAACTAGAATGTGTAATTTTCCGAGAAGCAGCAAAAGAAAAATAACATGAATGAATAAATCATAGGCCGAAGAAACAGCTTTTTGGACAAGAATGGCAAAAGCGAAACAAAATTATGTATTATATGATAGAGCAGTAATGCTCATTTAAGTGTAAGAACATTGTATATAATTTATTACTAAAAATGAAACCTAATGAAAATTCATCTTCAATGAAAAGAGGAAAAGGAGAAGTGATAAATCAATTTCAATGAAGAGGGTTTCAAGTTTACAGTAGGGGAGCAAAAGAAATTGAAGTCAAAATTTATTAATATGCTAATCGACGTTGCTATTCAAAATAAACGAAAAAGTCGGTTAAAACTATATTCAAACGATTTGGAAAGAATCATTGCGTTTTTTCGATTTAAAATCTACCTTTTGTTATTAGTTTGTACGCACCACGATTATGCTATTAACTGTATTGTCGATGAAATATTGTAATAAACAAAAATACTGTTAACTATTCTTAAAAAGATTAAAACTTTTGTAAACTGAAATAACGTTATTTTATTTTTTGTTCACTGTCATAGTATGCTTTTTAAACAGTATCCAAGCATTTATGCTAGATATATTTTTTACATAAATTAAATTAAAATGTGTTCAATTAAGTTTTATTAAAAACTATATGGCATCTGTGTAAAGTATAATAATAATTATTAAATAGTATCAATAAATCTTAACTATGTGGACGGATGGAAATACAATTTGTTCGTAACGAAGTTGGTCATTTCACAATCATTAATGTTACTTGTAAGTTGTAGTATCAATAACGTTTGATGCGTCATCTGCTGTCAGATGAAAATATTTACGTACAATGTGCATTGTTGATTCCCACATAAGAATCAAAATCCAAAAACACATTTTTTTCTTTGTCGATTGGAGCATTTTCAATTTTTTTACCAAGCAAATTGAAAGGTGACACCTAAAATACGAAGTAAATATAAATTTGTTTTACACAAACTAACGTTTCCAATCAATGCTACGAAAAGCTCGATAAAATTTCATTAACAAACCTTTTTTGAATAATAAGATCGAACATCGTGATTCATATAAAAAGCAATTCTTTGTAATCCTAAAATTGATTTAATCCTCATTTTTGGCTCTGGTTGCAACAGTCTCTTTAAAAGATCAATCGCCTGTAATGAAATGTAGTCTACCTCGTCGGGCAAACTCCCAAATGTTACTATCCCAAGCTCGCCATTTTCCAGTAAATCTCTCGTTATATTTTTACCTGGAAACTGGAACAACAAATGTTCGGTCATTTTCAATAAACTATTATTTGTATTAAATCATTTACTTAAAAAAATATTTTTTGATTCATTAATAGACTGAAACTTTTCATAATAAGTCGCTTGAAAAATGTAATTACAAAACCCAATAAATGAGTAAAATATAAAAAAAGTAAGAAAATGTATAGGAAAAAAACACTACTCGAATATATGGTTGCATATATTCATTTTATCATGGGTGACGAAATTTTTCGCTATTACAATGCATTTCGCCCATAAAATTCAATTAATTGATATTTTTCGTAAAGTACAGGAAAAAGGAAAAAGGATTCCAAGCAGCGAAGAAAAGGAAATAACGACCTTTGTCGATCAGTAACGAAGAAACTTAAAATTTTGCGCATCATCCCTACGTTACTTGGATTGTTGGATGCTGCTGTTGCTGCTGCATCAGCTCACAATTCTATGCGATGCAGTCGCATCGAGTGTTTAATCCCATACACCACACACTCTTCTCTTCTCCTCTCTTTCTCTCTTGCTCTTTTCTCTTTTCTCTCTTCTCGCGTGCGCACATGTGTGCGAGCGAGTATATATGCGTTTGCGCGAGATACTGCGCCTGACCAGAGTATATTCCTACAGGGTCAACGGCCACGCTCGACCCTCAACCTAGCCGCGCGTGGTATGTATGTATCACGGGCAAGCACAGGCAATTTTTTCGAATCTTCTCAAAAATTCTCGCATAATGTGTAGGTATATATGTAAGCTGTAGGCGCGTGCAAGCGTATGCTGTGCAATATGTGTACGCGATATTTGCAGCGGCATCGTCTCTTGCTGCGCGTTCTTACTTATCTTGACCCATCGCCATGATTATCTTCGTCGTCATGGGCATCAGTACTTACGGGTGGATTTATCTTTTTATATTATTCTTATTTACATATTGTTTTTCATCTGCTACTGTTCGATTTAAAGCATGAATTCTTCAATTAAATTAAAGCATCCCAACAGAAGTTTCGAGGACAGCAAAAATTTGATGAAAGTTTCAAGTAGACCCTCATTCAGAAGTATGTGCTTCAATAAAAAGATTTTTAAAAAACTCGAATAGAAAGAGAAACTGCACTTAAATTGAATTTGTATTGAGTTTTTCGAGTAATATTTTGATTAGCTTTTACTGAAGGGAAATATGGAGATAATGTATGTATTGACGAAGTCCCGTTGAAATACGACCGCGGCACTTTACGCAATTTTTCCCACCAATATTAACGTGCACGCACTAGAATAAATGAATCATTTAATACCAGTAAAGGATTTAATTGTATATTCATTGACTTAAACACAGACGTTTACCAAATCGATATTTGTAACTGAACCAAAATGATAATATTTACGTAAAAAACATGAGCTTGAGTCAATCAAGCGATACTATATATTCTTAACGGCAATACTTGCATGAGATAAATATTTTTATTTTTACAAACGAATTTGCTTCATTTTTTGAAAATTATGTGAATATTTTATTTTAAATATAGGATTAGCCTTCCGGCAATTCCGGAATTAATTATATATTATACAAAAAAATTGAAAATGACTCAATGAAATACTCATTCTTGGTTAGTTAAACGGCACAATATTATTTAATTGTTGATTTAGTCTACAAGTCGAGTTCGAAACGAGTCAGACAAATTGGAGTACTCGAGATTTCCAATTACTCGTAAACTCGAATAATCGAAATAGCTTACGTACTCGACGCGAACTCGAGGAAAATACTCGACTCGAGAAAGTCAAGTTCTTTCGAATAATCGTACAACCCCAATCGTTTTTAACATGTTCCCTTATCAAGGCAAGAGGCAAAATTGTTATTGGTGGTCACCGAAAACTATGTTTAAACATTGCAAAGGAAGATATAGAATGAGATCGTCACTGTCAAGCAGTCGATAAAAAATAGGCTAGTTTTGACATGCTTTTTAGCGCTACCGCAACAAATGAAGACAAAATAGATAAAAGAATCGAAAGAAATAGCAGATGTTATTATGGTCATCAAATGGACGGCACGAATTTATTGATATCAACAAAGCAGCTCTAGTTAACGCGAGATTTAAAAATTGAAATGTAGTTAATATAAGCTCAAAAGCGGCATACATGTATGGAGGCAAGCTTTCAGCAGGAGTCAAGCCTGTATGAGTCCTTGTGCAGTATTAGCTACACATGCTTATACAATATAGGTAATATATTATTATAAGTCAATCGCAGGGCATAATAGTATTTATGAAAATATGTGTAATCTGGCTAAGCAGACGTGGTTCAGTCCACGTATATAAGTTGCTTAGTTTCGTCGCTTATGTAGCCCTAGATATGGTTAAGAAAGTTATTATTGATGCTATGGCTGAAAGTTAATATTGATATCTGGCATACATTTACACATTTACATAGTTGTAGCTACACGCAGCTTCCACACACACACACACACACACACGCTGAATCTGCTCGCCCCCGGCAACAGCCTAAGCCACGGCCAGCGCAGCGTAGAGTTCACCATCGGCCTGACGCAATCGTTATCAAGGCGAAGGATGCATCTACGTATGCCGACATCCGACGAAAACTCAAGTCGGATCCGACGTTGCAGCAATCAGTCGGGAGCAGCGTCACAAACATCAGACCCAGTGCTGCTGGCACCGTGGTGCTGCAACTTGGGAAAAATGTAGATAATGCCTCCACCCTCGGCGTGGAATTAGGCAAAGTCCTCGGTGATGCGGCCACTGCCAGCGCCCTACAGCATACAACTATGATCGAGATCAGGGACCTCGATGAGTGTGTCACAATGGATGAGATCGCCGAAGCGCTGGGCACATCGCTGGGCGCCCCGGGCCTCAACAGTGAAGTAGTCAGGACACTACGGAAAGCGTACGCTGGAACGTAGGCGGTTGTCGCCACGCTCCCGGACGGCCTAGCCGCCAAGGCATTGAAACTCGGCCACATACGGATTGGCTGGGTCAATCCGTGGTCGCGAGGATACCCTGCGCTGCTACCGCTGCTGGAGCCTCGGCCACGTCTCGGCTCGCTGTAAGGGACCTGATCGCTCGGCGCACTGCTTTCGCTGCGGACAAACAGGACATCGGATAAAGGACTGCAAGAACAATCCAACGTGCGTTTTTTGCCAGGAGCAAGGCGCTGTCCACGACCATGCGTCGACAAGCCAGCACTGCCCCCTGGCACAGAAGACCAATCAAGCCCGCCGATGATGAGGATACTACAGCTAAACCTTAACCACTGCAGGGCTGCTCAGGACCTCCTGAGCCAAACCATTCTCGAGCAGAGCATCAACGTGGCCGTAGTATGTGATCAGTATAAGAACTTAGA
This sequence comes from Trichogramma evanescens, assembly GCA_902732785.1. Taxonomy (NCBI): domain Eukaryota; kingdom Metazoa; phylum Arthropoda; class Insecta; order Hymenoptera; family Trichogrammatidae; genus Trichogramma; species Trichogramma evanescens. The sequence continues at coordinate 25,573 of CACVKI010144217.1, forward strand.
TCCACCTTATACATGGCTAGCCGATGCCAACAGCAAAGCCGCGATCTGGGTGCAGGGAGGTGGCCTGGTGCAGGAGCGCCCGGCTAGAGCGCGTCCCTTTTTCACCTGGGCCCGATTTAACGGAATCTTTTTTTTCAGCGTCTACGCACCACCAAGACTCGCTGATGTAGAATTTTCCGCTCTTCTCACCAACATCATCGAGGAAGCCTGGGGCAAGAGGCCGCTCATCGTCGCGGGCGATTTCAACGCCTGGTCAACGGAGTGGGGATGTCGAGTGACGAGA
>CACVKI010144218.1:0-13251 GCA_902732785.1 Trichogramma evanescens
GAAAGGTAATTCAACAGCTCTTCCTGTGTATTTCCCCCATCCAGCACTAGGCACAGTCGCGACCCATATGCCAAGACTAAGCAATAGCTGTACAGCCTCTTATTAAATATCTATTATATTATGCCTTTATTTAATATCAATGACAACTGTGAATATTCAAACATGAAAAAACGTAAATTCAAAACATAATTGGCTAATAGCCTTAGTTTTTTTGCTTTAAGATATTTTTAGAAAAATCGATTGGCTTATCATAAACAAAATTTGTTGAGGTAGAAATTAGTGTTTGGTTCTCTTTATTTTTCTTATTGTCAGCAGCTTGGCGTTTCTTTTTGAGGGCTGCCTGGAGTTTTTTTTCGACGTTGGCTTGAAAAGTTTTTTGAAGCTGAGCTTCCTTTTCTTTTTTCTTCAACTCTTCTTTTTCTTTCAGTTTAGCCTCTTTTTCCATCTGCGTTTTTAGGATTTTTTCTAACTTGAGCCTTTCTTTTTCAATAATGGCCTTCTCAATGTTTTCGGCTTCTACTTTTTCTTTTTCAAGTTTTTCAGCTTCAGACTGCTCCTTCTTCATTTTAAGAAGTTTTTCATGCTCAATTTTATTCATTTTATTTATTTTATTATTTGCTATTTTTTTTCTAGTGGGCGAAGAAGTAAGTATCTCAGAACTTCCAGCCCTAGCACGTTTTTTTTTATTTGTAATACTTTTCACTTTCTGATCAATGTTTATTTCTTGATTAAGTGAGGCTACGAAGTCTGAAGAACAACTTTCCTCTTTGCCTACAGAATTATTTTGGTTGAGTTCCTTATCCAAATTAAATGTACTATTAGCTAAATTTGCTGAGGCTACATTATCTGAAGAACAACTTTCCTCTTTGACTACATAAATACTTTGGTTGAGTTCCTTATCCAAATTAAATTTACTAATAGATTCTTCTTTATGATTTAAAATACTTTCACTAACATGACTAGTGATACTTGCGTTATTTATTTCATGACTAGCAGCATCATAATATTCAATGTTACTCCAAGGCATATTTGCATCTTTCTTACAATTATTCATTTCAACTATTTTAATAACATCACAATTATCATTAGAATGTATTAACTTGTTCACTTCCAGCACATTTTCTTCATTACTTATTGTGGAGCTTAAAGAGGCATCATTTCTGTTATCGTCTGATTCAGGATTAGCTATTTCATTATTAATACAGTTGGTATCAGGTTCTTGATCCATGATTGAAGTATCATCGTTTAAGTTTCTTTCAATATTTTCAGTGACATCATCAGAAGATATTTCCATTGTAGGAGATTCAATCGAATCAGATGATTCATCATTCATCCCAAAATGTTTTTTGAATATCTTTGTATTGAAAGGAAATATCCCTGTAGACTTGAATCCACTTATTCCCTTGTCTGGAGATGTAACGCGATTATAAGCTTCAGCAAAAAGTTCTGAAACAATGATAAACGTCAATTAAAATTATAAATGCTCACTTACATAGATAATTAAAGAATAATTATAATCATTTCTTACCACATAAATCATAAGGAGTGATTTTTTTGAAGTTTAAGTCCTCATCTTTTGTCTGAACGAATTGGTCACACACTTCATAGAACTTCTGCTTAAGTGGTCCAAAAAATGTCACATCTAAAGGCTGGGTGCGATGAGAAGTATGTGGAGGAAGTGTAAGTAAGTGAATATTATGCATCTTGCACAAATCTATAATTTCCAATGAACAATGACTTTCGTGATTATCTATAACCACTAATGCAGGTTGTAGTATGTCATCTTTGGTTGGCATGCGACCATTCAAGTGTGGATGCAAGTGTGACACAAGTGATTTCATATATTTAAAGAATAAAACTTCATTACTCCAGCCTTTTGGGCTAACTTCTACAATAGATCCATCTGGTGCATTTTTCGCTAAAAGAGAACAACTTCTTTTCCTGGCGAACACAAACATTGGTGGATGAAAATATCCTGAAGCACTAACACAGCAAATAACAGTAGTGTTTTTTCCTCGCTCACCAGATGTGGCATGTCCAACTTGCTTTTGCCCTTTTGGAGCAAGAACATTTGGTGGGCGATGCACAGTACTGATTCCAGTTTCATCTATGTTAAATATTCTACTGCGAACAAACTTATGCTGAGATGCGAGACTGACTAAATTCTTGAAAAATTTTTCCATTTCAACTGTATTGAAGCTGTTGATTCTGTATATGCTGGTTGCTTCAGGTTTTCGCACACTTAATTTGTCATTCCTTTCCAAAAAATTATTCAACCACTTACGGCCAGCCATCTTTTTAGTTTTATTGAATGTATGAGTTAAACCATTTTTTTCAGCTAAACTGAAAGCAACCGACCTGCATTGCTTAGGTGTCACACCACAATACACATTAGAGGATTCAATAATTCTTTCTTTTAATAGATTTTCTTGAGACGTATTAAAAGTTGGAAGCCGGCCAAATGTTGGAGATGATGTGCCATTCACTCTTTCTGTGGATGATTTCTTCCTTCTTCTTAGACTGCTTTCAGGATTTCCATAAATTCTGCTGGCGGCTCTGGTGGAACACTCTTTATCATCAATAGCTTTCAAAGCTTGAATTAATTGATTTGAAGTCCACAAGCCTCTTTTTCTTTGACAGCCGTCAACAGGTTTCTTCTGTAATGAACAGACAACACAAAATTACTATCCAACCTAACCTTCATTTGCAAATTGATAAATTATGTATGTAAACAAACTTACCCGTTGTTGTTTATTCGCACTCATGACGACTATAAATATTGTTGACACTACTAGTACAACTAGTTTTGCGAATGAAAATATTACATGCAAACAGTGCGTTTTTTTTAAATGCTTGCTATTTCGTTATTACAGCAGTTTTTTGAAATTTTTTTGGAAAAATTAGTTATTCAACAACAATAGATTGGTACTGTATACTTTCGTTTTGTTTAAACATTTTTAATATGGTTAAATAGAGGTGCGCCACATTAGGCGCTGCGCCATAATAGACACTTCTCCCCTATACGTGTGCGTGTTGAGCTGTGTCACGGTGCACGTGTGGTGAGCATTGACGAGATGAGCGATCGCGTAGTACACATAATACTCGATTGCGGCGTTAAGCCGATAGCGTTTCCATAGCGAATTCCATAATAAGAATATTTCCACCTCGTCGTTGTGATAATGCTTGCAAATAATGTGCAAAAAAGCAATCCATCGGCGTTCAAGATAATTCATATTTTCTTGTGAGCTTTTTAATGACTTTGATCAATCTCACAATCAATCTCTCACAAGTTTCAATATTTGTTCTTTTTAAAAAAATAGTATATTTCTAAACCGGTGCAGTTAGGTTTTTTTGATAAAACGAGGGATTATAGTACTGCATAAGCTAGATTACTCAGGCTTCTTTGGTTTGCTTTCATAGTTACCTATTAACAACTACACTAGTTGGGTCGATTGGATTATATGGGTTTCTTAGGTATAAATTTGTTCTCGCTACGCTTAGGTGAAAACAACTCCCGGATGAGTCAACTGCTTTGTACCCTTGTTACAAAATATACTATAATATTTAAAAATTGTACGAGCTGAAAATTCGCTTTCGGCTTGTGCATAATCCCTCGTTCTGCTACAAAAAATGCCAAATTTTCAAAATTATTTTCCCGCCAAAATTAAAAAAAAATTAGCCGTAAATTTGAAAATCTTTTCAAAATTTGTCGGGAGAAAATTTTAATTTAAAAATAATTGTCAAAAAACACGAAAATTCTTTACAAAATTTTTCTTGTTACAAATTTACGCCAAAAAATACCGCAAAATTTTCTGCAAAAAAAAACAGGGCCCTGGGTACCCGGTTGGGAATTCATGTAATTAAAAAATTTTTCTACCAAATTACATCAATTTATTTAAAGTTATAGGAAAATATGCAATATGCGTTACAAATTCATGCAAGTGAATGAAGAGTGAGGAGTGAGGGTGCAAAGACTTCCGGGTGAGTTAACTTCATCGCGGACTAGTTGCAAATGATATTTTTTAACTCTGCTTGCGAGAAACTAGAGTTTTCTGCTGCTTTAAGGTTAGAAACCCGTATTTTGCGCCCGCAGTGTTAAAAAACGATAAAAAACACTAAGCTGAAAGAAGATGACTTCGTTTCATTCAGCATTAATAATATACAGAACTATTATAGTACTTTTTTTTCTTTTAAATCAAAATCAGAAATTTCTCAAAAAAAGTATAAAATACCGAACGAGCGTAGCGAGTGAGGTTAAAGCGCTAGTTATACACGGAGAGAAAAATCACGCGTTGAACGCCGTCAAACGCAGGCCCTTCCATCGCTGGGCGCTTGCACGCGTTCGAAGCAGATTTTTCGTCGTGTGACGCAGGCGAATCCCCCCTCTATCAGTGAGCCCACCGTACGCCTCCGAGCGTCGGGCACCCGGCGATGATCGCTGGGCGCGCGACGCTCGAGCGCGCTCTTGTTTCTCGCTTCTACTTGCGTTACGCGGATTTCTCGCAGTAAGCGTAACATTAATTTTATTATTTATAACACATTATTAATATATATTATAATTACATTATGTAAATAATGAATCTAGAGAAATGAACAATTATTTATTTTAACGTGATTTATTTATTTTTTATACATAGGGCGAAATTTCTCAAAACTCCTAGCGCCTCGCGCAACAGCGTTTTTGAGCGAAATTGCTCAATTTCTAACTCGCTCTAAAAGTACCTAAACGAACCTGAAAAAAATAATCAACCAGTGATTTCGATAGGAAATTTGCTCAGATTTCTGATGGTGAGGTCCAATTTTCCGGAATTTTCCATTTTCACCTCGGAAATTGCAAGTAAACTTTCAAACTCGAATATCTCAAAAAGTGCTCTATTTTTGCGTTTTTTATTGTTTCAATGGAAAGCTGAGGTCTTTTTACATAAAAAACAGTTGTTTTCAAAGTGTAATACACATAATTTCTATGAGAGATACGAGCAAACATAGTCGGCGCTCGGCCGTCCGGCCGCCTAAACGGACTACTAGCGGCTCGCTGTAATCGTAACTCGCACAAATGACAATGTAATTCAACTAGAAAAATAATTAAAAATATGGTTTTTATGCTTTTTTTTTCTCAGCTTTCTCGTCGTGCAGTCGGATTTTTCGATAATTTTCATTTTCACAAGGAAAAATGGACTTGAACGTTTATTTTCTATTTTGCTCGAAGGAGCACGAAGCCCATTGAAAAAAATGTTTTATAATTGTAAACAAATAATTGCTCTTTCCATAATGAATAACCAAAAAATGCTTCAAAAGATTTTTCGTGCATTCTTGAATCAATACGTGCACAACTGCAGGTGAAAATTTCTGGGTTGACGCGCAAGTTTCGAATGCATAAAGTGATTCGTTTTTTTTTTTCAAATGTAGGAAAAGGGAATGCTCGAGATAGTGGGCGAGTATATATATTGCGAGGTAGCATGCAACACAACAAAGAGATACACGTGAAGAGTATACGAAGTTGCGCGGCCCGCATATCGCGTATAGAGTTTCACGGTCCGGCAATTAAATCAGAAGCGGAAAAGCTCTTGGCTTTTAATCGCGTGCGTGGCTGAATTTATAGTCGTTATTTAATTCCCACGGCAGGGCACTGGAGGCAATCCTTTCATCCTATATACGATCTACGCGTGTACTGCTCAGTCGGATCGTAGCTCAAATCGTCCGTGTGTGTGTGTGTGCATGTGCAGTACGAACGTGATCGTGTACAATCTTAAGGCTAAATCGCGCGTGTATACTCATTAATACGTAGGCTACGTAGGACTCGGCTTTCTCAAGTTCGTCGAGCATGGTCAACGAAAGCCATGAAAGAGCTTTTAGTACGCCCGTTGGGCTGGACATCGATCTCGGAAATTTGCAAGGAAAATCAATATTTTAGTGCCTCGCGCGCACATAAAATCTCGCATAAAATCTCCTAGCGTCGTGGGAGCGAGCAAACGCAGAAGCGGTAAAAATTGAAAAAAGCTCCGGGTAAACAGGGACAGACCTCGCGCGCGGCCAGACGAGGCGATATAAAGGATTTGCATATTACTCGGTGTAAATACGAGCTCGTGTATATGTATTGGTAGCGGGCAGTTTGTCGCGTGGGCGATTGCTCGCGAGCCAATGGCACGATCTAGTCGAGCGAAACGTGTACATAATACGTTATACATTATATACACGTAACGCGTGCTACGAGCCGTACATATAAAAGGGCAGCAGCAGCAGCAGCAGGTGACACTTATGCAGGGGCGCAGGCCAGCGACTCTTCCGGCCATTTGCTCGGATTTCCTCGGCAGCTCCGTCTTATATATAAATTCAGCTTCTATATATATACGCTCACGAGCTGCTGTATACGTAGATGGTAGTGGTAGTGGTATAGTTGCCCACAGGTGAGACATTAACTTTTAGTCGGTGGCACCTGACCTCCGCCTCGAACGACATTCAGCCGCTGGTCGATCGAGACAACAGCAACAGCAGCAGCGGCAGCAGCAGCACCTGCACGCAATCCCTGCAAACTCGAGTGCAGCTAACTACAAGTGCATATACATGAAGTAACCGCGCGTGTATTACTGTATATAGCGCGGTATACGTGAACTGCACACGTATATTACAGTCGCCCTCGGGCGGCTCATTCGCTCCTTGTTGACCATCAGCAACGAGTCGTTGGTAACTTCGGTAGTCGTTCGCGCGTGAGTGCGAGTCTGCAGCATACATATTTTCTAGCTGTGTCTCTTGCTATATAGTTGCACGTATATACATAACAAACACTACATGGACGCTGAGGGGCGAGCTCTAAAACACGCGTGGAGTATCTTATCTGAGAGCTGCGAGAGAGCTCGAAACTCTCACGCTTGAAAAATCACACGCGCACACGATGTCGTCCGTATTATGGTATACATTGCAACGCGTATACTATCACTGCCAGAGTGCATCCCCGGCTATACTACTTTTATACTCGCCAGCGAGAATATCGTAAATTCCTCCTTTTTTTTCTTATTACCCGCCCTGAGCTTTTACGCGAGAGCTGATCCATTTGGGAGATGAATTATTTACGCAGCTCCGCCGTCGTAGTGTTATCATCGAATCGCTACTATTGCTTATATCGCGCCATCGCACTTTTCATTCGACGCGGAAAAATAATCTCGCGCTGTGCCGAGGCGATGTACTACTGTAGGCGTTGATTCAATTTGCTCGAGGTGTCGCGCGACTCGTCCCTATTAATTTGCCCGACTTCGTATATATATGCAACTCTTGCCCTTTATATACGTATAGCACGAGCTTTTTTTCTATATTCGCTATTCTACGCACGCGCCACTTTGACTTTTACGTTTCACTATTATTTTCGTCTTGACGTTTCTATTAGTTTTTCCTTTTTTTCTCTCTCTCCACTCGCGTCGTTCACGTTTCGAGTTTATGTACTGTATATAAGGTAGCGACTTTGAGATTACGTTGCGAGAAAAGCTTAACTTTGCTGCTGTTCAGCAACAGTATACAGTGTATAGATATATCGACTTGACTATGTTGTAGCGCGGCAGTGTGTGCAGTTGCGCTTTGGCCGTTGAGCCTCTGGCTTGCGTATACTTGCCTGGGCGTCGAGCGAGTAGTGCATTATTAGACAGGTATGAGCGGCTCAATGGTTGTTGGTAGAATTTGCCACACACATCCACACACTTGCAGCGTGTATTATGTATTTTACGATTTTACCTGGAAATTTGACTCGAGCGATATCGCTCGACTAGTAGGATTTTTCCCGCACAATCGAATGACAGTATTGTTACATGCCAAACGCCGCTAAGGATGTTTCACATCAATAATGAATAAATATTTTTAAAAAATTCTTGAATCTTTAAGATGGTAAGAGTGATAAAAAACGGCGACGAAGAAGAATGAAAACGATCGACACTATACCAGATTTTTTGAAGCAATTACTTATGCTTGAATTTTCAGATGACTAACGCGTATTAATTCGAAAATATAGAATCGTGTGTCAAAATAAAAATAGTTGAAATATTTATTGCTATCCAACAATAAAAGTATAAAAATTACAATTAAAGGAAATGTCATCTAGTCATATTGAGGAACTCAATTTTTTTAACTTTATTTATCACTTATTTGAATCATATGAAAAATATGCAACAGAACAATGTTAGACATTAAAAAATATTGCAAATATGCTAATGGCCGTCACGAGGTTTGATCTGCAACACTCAAGCAAATATGCAACAAATTTTTGTTATTGAGCTGCTTGATGATTCTGGGACAGCAGAGAATTGGCAGCTGCCGTCGTGTCAGCTCCAAGAAAGAGTCCAACGTCAAACGCCGAATAAACACCCTCGATAATTTTTCGTACAGGTGCACAAAACAAGCATGAGGTGCGATGGTCACGAGCTTATCAAAAAATGTATCCGATGTTGTTATTTTGTAGTAGTCCATATACGTGAGTGATTTCGCCGCCTCTTCTGGTCGTAACCGAATCAAATCGTACAGCGACAGACTTGACTTTATCATGAGTTTTTTTGCATCTATTGCGAACCTCTCGTCATCGTACCAATATTCATCGAAACATTCTGATTCGAACCATCCGTATTTGGCCAACAATTTCATGATTGTCAGGACGTCGCTTCGGACCAGTTTGAATCCTCCTTTCTCAAGACGCTCGACATTAGCCATAACTCCAGTCACTATTTTCAATAGAGTATGCAGCGTAAAGGTATCATTTTTCACTTCCTCGTCGAAGCAACTCGCAGAAGGGAAAACCTAGGTAGTATCGGCCGAATTCGGATTGGCACCTCGTCTTAACAGTAATTCAAATACTTCTCTTCTGCTGTTGCTCAGGGCCAAGTATAGCAGCGAATCACCCGTTTTTGATATGAGGAGATTCGGATCCTATCCGAGATTCGTTTTGTGAAAAATATTAAAAATACCCTCGATGTCTGTGTATCGCATGCGTGAATCTTTGGGATAGCTGGACCTCGTCCGGCCTTGGACGTTTTTAAAGCATCTCTCGGTGGAGGTGGACACTTTTTCGAGCGAAAGGGGCGTGGGCTCGTTCACGCACGAAAAAGCACGAAGTGTAGTACACGTACGTGGCGCACAAAAATCAGATGGACGTCAAAGCGAGACTTTCGTCAAAGCTTTATATCGAAATGCGTCGCGAGACAAAAGAGTCAAATTTAGTGTCACCACGTTTTATGAGTTATACACTTTTTTCCTCGGCTCCGCGTGTGTACTCCTCTTTTTGCTTTCTGAACGTATGTTTGGACCTGCATGATGGGGGAAATAAGTTTGTCACGTCGAGAGAATTGGATTTGAGCAGCACGCGCGTAGCTCGCGCGCAGTACTTTTCAAAAGGAAGGCGAAAAAAATAAAACAACCTTCGTCCTCGTCAAAGTTGAAAAATTGTACGTGTACAGCAGAGGCATCCAACGCTGCTGCGTATATGTGCAGCGATCAAAATTCTCCTACATCCTATGCCACTTACGTGTCTATACGTACGCGATGGTATGTACGTAGTTTCGCGGCACGTAATTCGAACTTTTGCGCATCGCTCATCGATGAGCGTGAGCGGGGTGTCGTTTTTCCCCTGACTCCCTCCCGCTATATAAAAAACTATATCGTCTGCGGTTTATCGTTTTGAAAGAATAATGCGGCGCACTTCTAAACTTTCGAAACTTATCAATTTACTAAGTACAGATGGAGAGAAAATGACTGCGAGCTTTTCAAAGATATTTATAAACCTTGTAAAATTGTTTTCAAGTTTCCATGCGGATTTTTCTTTTCCGTTTAGGAAAATATAAAATACTTTTTTTTAAATATTTGTTGAATGATTGGTATACATTTGTTTATCTATTTATTCCATATATTTTTCACTAACAGAGATCTATAACATACATTTCTTTCAAAAAACAAATGGTAACTCTACACGCCAAAAAAATATTATGTATTCAGTAGAATTTAAGGAATAAACCATCAACTTCAAATATAATTGGGTGGATAAATAAGTGTTAATGCAACTGATGGATTATTTTCAATTTGAAATAATTTTTAAAAAGTATAATTTTGATTAAAATGGTTGTAATTAATTTAGAGTATGTGTCAGGAATCTACGTCAATTATAAAAATTTAATCGAATTAACCTACTTAATAAATTGCGATAGTTCTTTTTTTTTGATAAATTAAAGATTCGTGCAAGTTCTCAGAGTGTTCTATTTCATCGGAAATGGAAGTAAGATTCGAAAGATGTACGAACGAGAACTTCACGTTTTAGCTTTTTTTGAAACTTCATTCTGTCCCGAAAGTTAGAAATTCGGAATTTAATTAATTAATTAAAAATACAGCCGAGCGTAGCAGCTGAATTTCACGAGGCCGAGAAGCGAGCAGCAGCGTCGGGGCGATGTGCTACTTTCGTGAAAATTGCGCTTTTTCGAGTGGATTTTCAAAATGAGTATCAATGCCCGCCGCGGAAGGACGGAAGTGCGCAGCGAAACGAACTCTATGCAAACTTTTTTGATGGCTCGTGGGCTGGGGAGCTCTAAACATTTTTTCCCCCGATCTCGAGCATCCTACACACACCTCGTTTGCACAGGGCTCGAAAAAATTCGCAGTTTTTTTCCCGGAGTGGTGGCATAATGAGCTGTAGTGTAACGATCATTAATCTCGACGTTTTAACAGTTACATCCGTACCGAAAAATCTCTCGCTCGTTCCTCTCGTCGCGGTAATTGTACGAAAATTGCCCCGATAAAATCTCGCATTTCTTATTTAACGGTTTCGCTTCATTTGCCTTTCATTACGCTCGGTGCACAGTGGTAAAACAGATAATTCGCCCTCGCTAGCGATATAAAAGCGCGCAATGACCCAGTTCAACATTTGTACATCTCGCGCGCGCGTACCGCTTATAACTTTTTATTTTAATAGACCTTTCACGCATCACAAAGTTAATATCTATGAAGTGGAGTTTTGATTTCAGCTGCAGTCTGGCAATCGTGAAAACGAAAGAATACAAAAGTACACACACACACACACGCAGCGTTGAGTGCATACAAACGCTCGAGTACATATACGATGAATAAAAGTTAATTTATCGTTTCTAAAGCACATCAGTTTGGCGCATCGTGATTTTTGTACGATTCGTGTTTCAGCGTATTATGAGCGTATCGAATTATCGTCAGGAGGAATAAATAACAAATTTGAACGCGGCAATATACACGTGCAGCCTCGGATGCCAGAACCAAGTGCATGGATATTATTGAACACATTCGTTTTAATTGAACTAACTCGAATGTATAATTTTTCCCCGATCTTCGTGCGTAAGCATTTTCTCCCCCAATTCGCGATGAAAATACTTCGCGTTCAACAAGTGTAAACAACACATGGACATGAATTATTTATGCTAAAGATTAATACGCACGACTCGTGCGGCACGAGTATTTGATGATATTATTTTTGTTATCTCTGCGTCCCAAAAAGAAACATAATAGAAAAGGTATAAGAACGATGATATTTTTTTACATCAACAGGTCGTAATGAATTTCACATTCTTGGGCGCAAAAATTGTTCAATGTACTGCGTTCAAGAATTACGCGTTAAAATTGAAAAATATCACACGCGAAAAAATCCCTTTGTGGCTTGGGGCGCAAGCAGCTAGGTTTTCGACACACATGCCTCTTGTCAAAGCGAAAATTTTCATAGAGAAAAACATGGCACGTGTAATAACATTAGTCACGAAGCGAATGTGTCATCATTTGTCTGCACGAGCATATATACATACACACATGGCATAAAAGACCGAAGAGAGTCGCATTCTCTCTCTCTCTCCCTCTCTGCGCCTGCTGATGTTGCGAACTTTGCAACAGGCGCACACATAAGCACGCGTCGCAGAAACGTTTTTCACAAATTTTCGCGTAGCGCAGCTGCTCGTTAATGCACGGAAAAATAATGCTCTTCAAAGAAGTAAAAAAAAGGGAAAAAATTCACGCTGCACAAAATGTATCGTTGTCAGGTGTAACTGATGTGTGAGCTTTAAAGATATGTAATCATAAAATGTACCGTCGCTATTTTTGTGAACAGTGAAAAGAGGCAGAACGATAGAGAATTACTTTTTTTAGTTCTAATTTTAACATCGTTGCGGGTGCGAAATTCGCCCACCCGTACCGAGAGAACATCGATAATCGTTTTCAACCGGACGTAAGTGCGAAAGCCAACTTACAAGCAGCTTTATTAGCAGAACTATACCATATCGAAAAAGCCGGTGTAATCTTATAGTTTATTCGCGTAACAGGCGGATTTTTACACCTTGAACTTGAGCTCGTTTATTATTTCGGCGTTGTCGTCATCAACGTGTACGCGCGGTTGTAGCGAGCCGTACGCCGAACGCGTGCATGTATAGGATATGTCAGAGGTGACTAGCTGGTCGATAATATTATATTTCACGTGGAGCTCGTGGAAGGCCATCGCTACTCGAGGCGCGAATGTATATAGAGCTATATAATATACACACAGGAGCTCGCGGAGAAAATATATGTAGACGCGATTCAGCCGCCGATAGGAAATGTGCGCAAGCGAGTGTGGTGTGGCTACGTGTGCATGAGGCAAAGCGAGCGATTCGCATCGCCAAGGTGATTTTCCGAGCAAGGTTCGGCCAGCAAGAAGTGCGCCGCCGCTTTTACAGCGATTTTACTACCTGTCGGCCTATAATGCCACCAACACCCCGTCCATTTGAATTTGGAGCATACTTTTGCGATTCTTACGTAGTGTGCGACAGATAATGTGGGAAATATGAAGAATTTTATCATTTTCAAATTTCACTAGCAAACGAGTTTCACGCGAAATTATTTGTAGTTAAAAAATTCATTAAGTTCTTACGCGTGATGGATTTGTATTTTAAGTCACTTATTTCCATATCGCAGATAATTCTCCTGGTATACAATTTTCTCATTGTACATTGACCTTCAGTTTACAGCATCCGGACTAACAAGGAGAGCTTTTCAGGTCCGGGTCATGGATTTGCTCCAAAATTTTTTTGGGGTCTCCTGGTACCCAATACTGAAGCTCCCTGTGCTTAGTTTGATCCAATGGGCCTTAGGGACCATTTTGTAGAGGATTATCCTCATTATAAAAAAATCTTTGTTATTTTCTATATCAATATAGAAGTACTTGAACGAAAAAATGCAACGATCAAAAGTTTTTAAATTTTTCAAAGAATCTGCTTGAATTTTTTCAGAATTTTTGGGACCATC
>CACVKI010144220.1:114-25110 GCA_902732785.1 Trichogramma evanescens
GGAATTCGATCTAGTTTACAAAAATGTAAACGAAATTGTCGTACGAGGTCTGGTTCAAAAACTCATATTCGAACCCATCACATAGCTTCCTCTATGGAGGAAGCAAAAGTTTGAAAATTAACACCTTGACTTAAATTTTGTTAATTACAAAAGAAATAAACTTTTAAGATAAATACTATTTTGTATTGAGTTTGATTTCAAGTGTGAGAACAAATATACTATAAAAATTTGTTTAGAAAATATCTGGATTGAAGAAAATTTGAGCTTTGCTTACATTCGAACTTTTCTAACTTACAATTACAGTTTCCTCTGCTTGATCCTTTATGTCTGCTTTGATTTTAAAAAGTTCAATTTTTCACATTTTGAATTCTCGAACAAGCAAAATTCAGGGTAATGAACAATGTATATTCTTCACTTCACTTAACATAACACAACTTTATTCCAATCATTCAGAAGTACATGAAGTGTATAATAAGTAGCAAATGAATCTATCAATTAATAAAAAATATAAAAATTAGAATAATCACGTTATCAGCAGGAAGTTTTTTGCAAATATATTGGTAGCGTTTTACTTCGGTTATTACAAATTAATGCCGGGCAGCCATGTATATAAATTCGTAAGAGTTGGATTAGTTATGTAGAACGATGAATTTGCCAAGGTTTACTTCGCAATATGTAAACCACCCTATTTTCTGTTTGGCTACGTACTACTTTACAAATTTTTTATCCCTTTTCGCCAGAAAAAAAATGGAAAAAAAAAACGAGAGAACTGAAAAAAAGTTGGGAAAATATATTCAAGCTTTCGTGAATAACATAGCGACTACGCGGCGCGCGATAGCGAGGAGAACTCGTCCGGCTCAAGCCATACGGGGTTCCTCTACCCCGTATAAAATGCATTATGCAAAAGTATGCGTGTGCCCGTTAGGCGAATACGTATCTGAACTGTCTAGTATCTGTTAGTTTTGCCCCCCACGTGTTGGAATACACCTATAAATACTTGACGTTGTTGCTGCTGCCGCCGCCGCGTCGTTTTAAAAAAGCCCGGCGCGTTATACGTATATAATAATATATATTTGCGTAAGCGAGCGAGCGAGCGCAATTCACGTTGAAAAAAAAACAGAGTAGTACTGCAGTGTAGCAGCACTCTAGATTTGTTCGCGGAAGCTTACATTGTTTTTCTTTTTTTTCCGCCAATTGCGACAGCATACAAGCGTATTCTCGATCTCTCGTCGCGCTCGGATTAATTACCATAGTTTAAGGCTCGCATTATAGTCACACTTATTTATATACAGACGCGCATAGATCTCGCGAGCGACGACTAAAGATTACACGCAGCAGCGTCTTAGCTCGGATCTTCGTTTGACAATTTCCAACTACACAATTAAATCAGGCAATCGTTATTTTAAGGCAAAAAGGATATAATAAAGTTTTTTTATTCGTCCATTACTCATATAATTCGATCAAGAGTGCCTAATCCTCTTACGATGTTCGTCTCTCAGAGAAAACGTTCTCAACGGTTGGCCTGCCTATGTGTGTGCGTGTGTAAGTCGCTATTCGAACGGCTCTTGAATAGCTGCGCAGACAGGAAAACTGAATTTTATTTCTTTTGTGCGCCCCGTTCGAGTTCGAATCTTCTTGTAAATTGAACGTAGTTGCCGACGAAATTTCGCCTCGAGAGAGAGAGACGAGGTTTTTGAAAGAAAATTTCAGCCGAGTAATAAATATAAGAAAAGCCCGAGTTAAGTACAAAGATGAATTCGTCAATTTTGAGCGGGGAAAAAAATAACATTCCACGATATATTGCATAATTGACTTTGTTGAACGAGTTTTTCCAATGTGACCATGGATCTATCAATTATACGAAAAAAAAATATTTTGTGAATAAATCTTTACAACATGGTTATCCTAATCTCTTCTTCGTGTGTGCGTTATTAAGCTGTGCGCGCGTATAAACACGCACTCGAATGCATTAACGCTCACGAACGCGTGCATCGTGTTGTAGGTGTGCATATTTTGAATAGAAAATAGATATAAGCAAAATGAGCTCGGCAGGAGGGCCACCGTGGTGGGCTCTTGAAAGCAGCGGTCAAATTTACAAAGCAGCTCCCTCTCTCTGGGCTACGTTAAGCAACAGCGATGGTGTGCGGCAGCTAGCTCTTATACGAGAAGCGCGCGTATACACGAGGGTGATACGTGCACGAGGCGGTGGTTCCCTAGCTCGTATATAGCTAGCTATGCTGCCTTAACGGATAGAAGCTTCGAACATAGACTCGAGCTTGTTTTTTGCCGGTGATTTGGTTAAAAGATTTCAGCTTGCGCGCCGTACAAGGTTTGATATATCTCTCGAACATAAAGTAGAGGAGCTATAGTCGGGGCTGCTGCTGCTGCTGCTGCTTCTGCTGCTCTTGGGGTTTTGTCGGCAAAAAAGAGGGAGGAGACGACGATCTCTTGCTCAGCTTGGCTGCAGAGCCAGAGAGAGAGAGAGAGAGAGAGTAGAGTATAGAGCTGATGATCGAGGCGCTTCCTCGCGCGAGCTTCCGCTGCGGCTATCGCAGCTGCTATTTCGCTCTACCTTCGCTAATCTTCTTCCACTTTGCTATTCTCTGCTATATGCTCTCTATACACATCGAGGGGCTTGCAGCAACACATCGCGTGCACGCGATCTATATCCTTTTATTTTCAGCAAACTGCACAAAATCGACGAGCAGAGCAGAGCAGCCTAGCAGAGCGCACGATGGCCCCGGCGTTATATTGCTCCCTCGCTCGATATATAATAATACAAACCCGTGGGTAATACTCGCCTAGCCGCGCGATTACCAGCCTTATCCTGAATAAATGCCGGCGTCGAAGTTTCTAAAGCTGAATAAGCGGCGAAAGGCGCGCGCGCGACAGGCTCCGCGCTGCGCTGCAGACATTCTTTTTAGCTGGGCCGCCAGCTAGCCGCCATTACGGATGTATCAAATTTCAAGGATGTTAAGAGCGAGTCGTCGAGCTACCTCAAGGGGATCAACCTGCGCGCGAGCAGAAAAACTTTAAATGGAGCCGCCGAGTATCGTGAAAAATGGCCACGACGTGCTGCAGATATAACCCAACTGGCTGCCGTGCACAATTGGCTTTTTCCATTGGCGATCGCGAGCAACAACAACTCGACTGGGCAGCAAGTCACCACATACGCACTCGCGGCGCAGGTGACAGGCGTGTTTGCGCGTCGTCGTCGTCGTCGTCGATATAATTGCAGGCTAGGCTACGTACGTGGTACCCCCGCGTCGCCGGGGATTTTTCCTACGTTTTCTTCTTCTTCTTTTTCTTTGCGGCTCTTGTGTGTGCACGCGCGCGCGCGCGACTCTCGCTCATTAGAAATTCATAAATAGCCGCTACCTGCGCGCGCGTGAATTGCCCGAGATTTTAAGCTCCCCCGCACCGTCCGTCCGGCCGTCCGCGTCGTTGTGACGCCTGCAGTGCACGGACGTCGTCGTCCTCGTCGTCGGCGCGCGCGAACGCGAACGCCTTGCGCGCTATTGATGTCTCAATGAAATTACCAACTTTTACTTGCCAGCCAGAGCGCGGAATAATTTTGCCATGCTCAGCACAGCGAGCTTACAAAGTTTTGAATAATTTAAAACTTGTGCGTCTGTGTAGCGGCAGCAGCGACGACGGGGACGACGACGGGGACGGTCCAGCTGCAGCAGCAGCAGCCTGTGCACGCGGCCCTCTGCGCGCGCCCTAATGTTTTACTCCATTTTAACTTGATTTTCGGCACCGCAAAGATTTCGGCGACGTGTACACGTACGCGCAAACTGCAAATGATTTTTCGAGCGCGAAAATGAATTTGTCCAGAAGCTCGCGCGCGGTCCTCGAGACGAAAAATCGGGCCACTTTTAACGCACGCTAAATGAGACGAAGAAAATGGATGTTTTACGAGGGACGACAAAAGCTCTAACTCTTGCAGTGAACGTTTAATAGTTTCTGCAATGTTAATGAATACGGCAGCTACAGCTAATGTTCAATGTAATAATCTTACTCGCATTCAACGAATTGAACGATATGTAACGAAATCAAGACTTACAAGAGTCTGGTTCCAATATGAGGTGAATGTGAAAAACATTCAAACGTAAAATCATATTTACATTTTTCCATTGAACTTTATTATACTCACACAAATTCGCATGTAGCCATTTTTTAATAAACGAACGCGAAACGAGCTACAAAACAAATAACGTGAAAAAAATTCTCCATCTTGGGATATTGGGAAAAGCATCCAATTTTCGCGCTTCAATATCCAGCTTAAAGATGTATAACGCACGGTGTACCGAATCATCTTATACGGAAAAGTAAGATGAAAAATATGAGCTGTGACTCTATATTATGTATCTTAGTTCGGGATTCAAAGTGTGAAAGGGCTTAAAGATCATATATAGGCAAGAATCATTGGACTTTCTGACGTAATACCTGAGTTCGCAGCCGACCATTTTCAATAAAATGTATGTGAGTCGCGATGTTGAAAATTAAACTTGGGAGCAGATATTCCGAAGGGTTATATCGGATTTGCACACGTGCAGCTGCTGCTTGTTGTTCGAAATGGAATATTTGACATATTCGTCTAACACGCGTACTAAATTATATTGGGATTTTGAATTTCAATTAAAAAAACTATTTTGCAATGTTACTAGTATAGCTTATACACGAAACTTATACATGAATAAAATACTGTATTGGATATTATCACATCCTTAGCCACAATTATTATATGATTGCTGGGAAAAAGGTAACAGAGTCAAATAATATTCATTTTTGATTCCACCAACAGATGGAGTTCCATAAAAAAATTCCATAAAAATTCTCTGAGATACTTTGATAGTCGTGATCACCCCTGATCATATTTATATCGTGATTCCTTACCGGTAACACGGCAAAAAAAAATCGAAAACTTTCACGTTTTTTTTTGTTTAAGTAGCTATAACTTTTTTATTACGCAAAAAATCAAAATTTTGCGCTCAGTTTCTGAAAAGGTATTAAATTTTACATCGAAATAGGTCCATGCGAAATTTTTTTAAGGTCTAAAACTACAAAAAAAAATCGCTGCGAAAACCAACAAAAAAATCAAGCATTTTGGTCGTTAATGGGTTAAATTTCATATATTTTCATTTTTAACGAAGTATAAAAATTTTTAAGTATTTAAAAGAAAGTCCTATGCATAGAATAGGGACTTTTACGTGTTCTTAGGTGGTGAATTTTTATCATTTATACAAAAAAAGTATAAAGTAAATAATCTTCAGTCGATAAGCTATTTATTTATTCTAACTAGCGAGTATTGAAAATTTTTTAAATTTTTGTAAACATAAGTCAGATTCGGACTTTTAGAATAAACCTGCCCACAGGTTCTTCAGCTATTAAGGGCTTGGAGTTTCTTGTGTAACATGGAAAAATAGTTGAAAAATTTAGATTCTAAACTTCAATTTCATTTATGTGCGGCCAAAACCCGATGTCCATGTGTTTATTAAAATCGATTTCAAAACCATTTTCGACTTAAATAATCTGAAAATTATTACAGAGGTATCGCTTGACGATCTGAAGGGGATTAAATTATTTTAGATTTTTTAGAATTAAAATGCCTTTTATAAAATAATTTTGAAATAACTTAAAATTTATTGTGATCTGATTCGATGATCACTCTGATAATTTTTTCCCTTATTCTTAAAAAAACAAAGCCTTTTTCGGGCAGCGACATCAATAATTTTTTGAAAAAATTCCAACACATTCATGAAGTAATTTGAAGAGTTTTTTTATAACATTTTTTGTCTTTTTAAAACCCAAATCGAAACAAAGCCGTTCCTTTTTTGGTCAAAAAATCGTAGTGATATAAAATATAAATCTATTAGTGAGTTTACGATTCGATGCTAAATTAATTACCAATTTACATTTAACAAACTTGTGGTATTAAAGTAAAAGGTTAGACAACTAAAGCAACTGTCACATTTTTATATATTTGAATTAATTACTCTCGTTGTGGTATTAGACGGTAAAAAGCGATAAACTACCATCGTAACACATCACAAGGCCAGAATCAGTTTTCCGAAAATCAGAACACAACGTTCAATGACCGAGGACACTGTAATCTCTGGTCATAAAACATAACAACGAAATTAAATTAAAATTAAATGCACTCGTGCAAAGGTCAAAAAAATTTCTGATAATTAAAAAGTATCTGAAAAAAGTGGCGCATTAATAATACATTGTTGCGTTGCAAGGTGTTACTTTCTATAGTCGGTCGAGCGCTGACCGAGACTCGAATCGCGCTTGTTTCTTCACGAAACGCGATATAAAACAAGCGCGATTCGCGAGACTTGTCAGCGGGGGACCATAAAAAGCAAATGATTTTACGAGCGCATTTGGGAAAATTCATTTTATTTAATTTTCATAAATATGACACATAGCAGAGTGTAAACGTGTTCTGCTCTTTAATTTGCTCGCGCGCTGTACAAGGAGAAAAAACTCATCTCGTGTGCGATCTCGAGTTTCTATATGTATACACACTGTTGGTGTTTAAGGTACCGGCGCCGTACGCTATACGAGTTTTGTATAGTTGTGTGTGTGTATATAAATACGCCGGTGCTAGTGTGGAAGTGTACGTGCGCGCACAAGCGAGTTAATTGAATTACTCGAGGAATTGTGCCTGGTAACAGAATCTCGTAAAATCTGGGAGGAAAAAACGGCATATTTCACGGTCGAGTCTATGTCTATATCGAGTTTCAATTTTCGCGCAAACATCCGTACTCGGTATTATCTTCAGCGAGCAAATTGTCCTCGCTGTCGCGTTGGCTTTTTACGAATCAGGGTAGAGAGGCGCATGCGGTGGAGCGCGAAAGGGGGCGATGGCTCTGGAAAGTACTTTTCTCGACTGCGAAGGAAAACAAATCAAGTCACACCAAATCTGGGACGTTGGCAGGTTCTTTCCTCGGCATGTATATAGACGCGGGCTGAAGAAGAAGAAGAAGAAGAAGAAGAGCTGCCGAGTAGTGAGGTAAAGCCTCGCTGCATCTGAGCGAGAGAAGAGAGAGAGATAGAGAGAAGAGGCAAGTAAGCAAGCAAGGCAAGTATAAGGTGCACTGCATGGAGGAGGCAACGCAGCAGCAGCGTCTTTGGCGTCGACGGCTTTTTCCAGCCCGCGCGCACAGCAGCCCTCCAGACTCGCTAGTAGCAATGGCTGCGCTGCTAGGCTATGCAGCAGCCTCGGAGCTTGCTGGCGCTTGGCTCCACGCGCGCGAGCTTGCACTAGACGTAATTGAACGTTAACGACTATCAAGCAGCAACTAATCTCCGTCAATTAAGCGGTAATTACACTCTCTGCTGCCGACACTACGAGCAGAGGTGCACGTGCATGTAGTAGAGGAGCCCCGCACGGCCAACGCCGCAGAGGACTACTACTACCTACTAGTAATGGTGCGCGGCGACCTCCTCCTCCTCCTCCTCCTCCTCACCCCTGCTACAGCATACCCAAGCTCCGCACTAGCGCTATAGTCTCGTCTGCACACACGCCACCTTACACCCCCCCATGCTCCTACATTATACTTTACTTTTGCATCCGCAAGTGTGTGCCCCGCTAATAAGCGCGCGCAGAGACTCTGCCGGCCTGCGTCCCATCTTTTACCAATTCGGAGCTTGGGATTGCGCTCTCTCCTCTGTGCGACGTTCGATGCTCCGATTTTCCCTGTGGAAACGCGAATTTGCTCTTTCTCGGTATCGATCGAGCGTCGAGCTATTCGCAACGCGTCGACGAAAAAAATTATCTTCTCTTCGATCTCGTTTCTTCTTTATCCTTGTTATTAGCTCTCACCCTACCTTTTTTGCCTCGACTCGAGGTGAATCAACATTTTTTGCCATTTTTCGGTGATAGCTCGCGCGCAAAAAAGCTAAGCCCCGCGCGCAAATTATTCGCATCGTCTTGCTTGCGCAATTGGCTCCTAGCTCGGGTGCCGCCACTGCGTTCAATATTATTTTGGTTTTCAATTTTTTCACTAGGCGCGCCTAAACGTGCGTGACTAAAAGGCCGCGGGCTGCTGCGCTCGAGTAGTAGTAGTAGTAGCAGCAGTACGTTGGCTTGAATTTATTCAAGCGGCTTCTCGCTTCTCGGGCGAAACACTTAGCCCCGAGGAAACAATGCGTTAAGTGAGAAAATTCGCAATCTCGAAATAAGACGCGCAGAGCCGCGCGCGCGCCTCCAGTGTAACGGCAAAGAAGCCAACCGAGAAAAGTGATTTCCGAGAACACTAAAGCCATCATCACAATCACTTAATTTGTGAAAAATATTGTTTTTCCCGAGCAGCAGTAGCAGCAGCAGCAGCAGCGGTGGCGGCGGTGGCAGCAACGCGCCTAAGCGAATATAGCGGTCTGCGGGGGCGAAAACTCGTTTGTTTTCCTGGTTGTTCATCATCTAAATATCTCTCATATTTTAAAAGCATCAGCTAGTCTGCTTGTTTCGTTTTCAACTGCATTAGCCTAGCAAGCCCCGGCGTATCCATTAAGAGCACTGAGCTTTTCGTGGGCTGGTTCGAGGTAAGCGTTCCCGCTAAACCTGTTAATTATGATTAATCTTATCGCGGAAATTAAAGCAATTAATCATACCTCCAGCTTTGAAAGATCTATGAGAAATTTAGCTCGGGAGGTTTACACGTACACACACCTGAATTTTCGCCTTTCCTCTCTCTCTCTCTCTCTGTATTATGCGACGCTCGCTCTGATGCACCGATCTAATTAAATAGCTTGATAACTTGTTACTGCGTGCTTAATAATATGTAACTTTGAAGCGGTCATACTTTTAGGCTCTATTAAAATCTTCACTAATGTCTGTTTTGTTGGCTAAGAACAAGTTGTTGCTGGCTCGTTATTTAATTGTAATATCTTCAGAGGAATTCGCTTTGTTCTGCTCACCGGAAAATATGGGTTATGATAATAGTGATTGTAAATTATTTTATAAACACTTTTTACACCCTTGAAATTAAAATGATTTATAGTTGTTACGATTGTATCGATAAGAAACAGAATTTCAGAAGAAATAATGTAAATGAAAAATTTCATTAGGAAACACGGTGTTTATTGTATTTACTGTCTCTTTTTCTTCCTCTAATTCTACACCGTGAGAGGGAGAGAGAGTGTGTCCGTGGCAGTTTATACCAGCTGACGCCATCAAGATGGAGATTTGCAAGCTCTCTGTGAAAAGGTACTTGAATTTAAAGCGTAGACACTTTCATCCATGCACCCTGTGCTCTTCTAAAGAGATGTGTGTATTATGGTAGCTTTTCTTGGATGGTGAACGAGAATTTTAGACGACAACGTTGAGCAAAAAAAAGAAGAGAAAGGAAGAGATCGTGGAAAATTTCGCTCTGATTCTTAGTTGCTACAATCGTATCTCAAAATGTGCGAAACATTATGCGGCGAAACTGTCGAGCGCAGAAAGGAATACATACATAACTTTTTGAGGTTGGGCAATAGGAAATACCGAGACTAAGCAGGACCGTAATAGAAACTCTTTACACGGTGAGATTATTCTTTATGGATCCGGCTCAAAGTGCAGAGAGCCATGCGAAACGTATTATTCAAATGCATCACGATACAGCTGATAATTCGGGCTGCACTCATGGATTTATTGGTTTTATTGCCCTTTCGCCGAGGCGCCTATATAGAGAGCTAGAGGGTCTACGAAGTTACTACTTTAGTAATGTTTGAAGATAACTTTACTGCATCGCTATTATTTCGTATTCGATTTATTTTCCATGGAAAAGCACTTTCGATAATGGAATTTGAACATGCTAACATTATTCTGAATAAAAACCATTTAAATTCTCTTAAAGCATATTTGAAGCCTACTGCCTCTTGTTGAAGACCAAAAATTGCATTTGATCGCTACGTACAAGAGCGGAGCAAAGCAGAGAGAGAGAGCGAGTAAAGCTCGCGCTGCAAAAAAAAAAGTTAATGGGATGAGCATAAAAAGAGTGAAAGAGTGGTAGCTGTACCATTAGAAAGCGTTAGATAAAATAAGAAAGGAAGAAAGGCACCAATGTCAGAGATTAAAAGAAGACACTTTCTTGGATTCGCAATTTTTTTCGCCATCGCAAGAGCATCAGTTCTGATCTGTGAAAAATTTCGAAATTGAAAATGATTTGGAATGAAAGACTCTCACTGTATGGGGCGTGTATTTGTGTGTGTGTGTGTGTGTGTGTGTGTGTGTGTGTGTGTGTGTGTATAGTATACGTTGTAGAAGAAACCTCTAGTCATTTATTGAGAGCATAATGTACGGCGATTCTATGCTCCAATATAGCAGCATAGATTTCTTGAAGGGACAATTTATGCGCGTATGAAATAAACGTAGATAAAAATGTCTACCCGTAGGTAATGTATCGCCTTTTTAGAATCATCAATAACACTCGTAAAAATATGTTTTCGCCAAAGGGCACGATCTCTGATTTTTTTCCAATATTCGCATCAAACGAAGTTTAAAATACGGCTATGTATGCGACACTTTGGATGCAGAGACGACGACGATGACGACGCCGAGGACGACGACGAGGGAGAAAAAAATATGTATCGTAAAAAAGATAAGTAAAATCACGAAGCAGAAGAAGTACATAAGAAATCAAAAGGTAAATGCTACAATAGCGCACATGTTGGAGCAGCAGCTGAAGAGGTCGAGTACAGAAAGTAGTAGTAGCAGCAGCAGCGGCGGCAGGCGAGAAAAAGCTATGCACCGAACTGAACGCGGGAGCGAGAGAGAGAGGAAGCACTGGTGCGCTTATCGAAATACAACGGAAGCTACTTTGCAGCGAATTGAATTTGAGAATTCGGCGAGATAGAGCGAAATAGTCTACACGGAGCCGGGAGTAGAGTCGAGCTGGCTGAGCGTCGTTTTCAATTTTGCAGCGCTGCTTTTCTAAGCCAAGCGAAAAGTACGACAGCTGTGGGTACTTTGTTTAATTGGTTTCATTATACGAGCGGCCAAAAGCAGCGGGCTTGTTGACCGCTTTGCGCCGCAGCAGTACAGAGCCCTTTTGCCGCGCAGCACAATTACCGAAAAAGGGAAAAAAATTCCCATACTGTAAAAGTGACTCGCGCGAGCGAAACAAAAAGGAGAGAAGAGAGAAGAAGAAAGTGAGCCCCCCCGAGAGCTTCGCGTCTAACGATCGATTTGCCCGGCATTATCTGTCTCGCGCAGTTATTTCGAATCATACTAATTCTCCTCTGCCTTTGGGGGCTTTCTCTGCGCGCGTCCTCGTCCTCGTCTCCATCTTTTGCACCGCACGTCGCGTACCGATAAAGTAAACGCATATTATATGCCATATATATATAATACATATAGCTCGAGGTTGGGGAAGGAGGGCAAAGCAGCCGAGAAAAGGCGCGAGAGAGAGAGATATTCGCGTCCCGAATAAAAGGGATAGAAGCTCCGCTGCTGCGCGCGCGAGAGTGATCGATTCGAGACAAACTAAAGGAGTTTTTATTTTACGCTGGATTTAACGGAGTGCTGTAGTCTTCCGATTACCGGTAACGATTTGCAATTTGCACTTTCAATGCTCCATTGAGTTTGTCGGTAGGCGAGGAAAACTTTCCTTTCAATATACTACCAAGCTCGCGCTCCTCTTGGGCTGTGAAGCTCTCTCCTATAAACTGCTACAAAACTGCTTTCTCTCTCTCTACGCACAAGCTAGAGCGCGGAGCTCCAATGACGGGGCTTTTATTCGAAAGGAAAAAAATAATAATAATAAAAATAAATACCTGCGCACGATATATTATAATATCGCAATAATATCCACGCGATGCTATCGATACTCTTATTTACAGGCGCGCGGGGGCAACTCGAGCTATTGTCGAGAACTTCACGCCGCCGCCGCGGCCTTTCTAGAGCCTCATGATATATATCGGAGAAATAGACGAGTTATAGCTAAGAGAGAGCCTGCGATGAAAACGAAACGATAAACCTCACGATCCTCGAAGAAAAATTAACTATCCACGTGGGCTTGCGCGACGAGTCTTGAGGCTTCCATACCTAATATCGCACGTATATCTATACTTCTCTGGCTGCTGCGATGCTAAGGCACTCAACGCTCTATATAGCTGGTGTGGGTCTCTCTTACTAAAATTCGACGAGCACAATTAATTCCACGAACTAACGAGGCATCAAGCCGGAACTTGGAGGGCTAGGTACACAAACCTCGGGCTTCGATTTGCTCTCTATATGCCAGCTTCGAGGTCTTTGCGAGTAGAGCGAGTATAGTAGGACGTTGGAGACTACTTATAGTTGGTAGCCGCCTGTAGTGTAGAGAATGAGGTAGAAAGAATTAAACCGAGAGGGAGATAAAGTGAGATTGAGCAAGGGGAAGAGGGAGAAAGAGTGGGTGAATCTGAAGAGGAGAGAGAGAGAGAGTGTGTGTGTGTGTGTGTGTGTGTGTGTGTGTGAGTGAGAGAGCAAGAGAACGAGGTGAGGACGGGAAAATGCAGAGCAAAAGCTGAATTTTGTGTGACACTTGCTCAACTCTTGGGGGATAACGACTGAAGGGTTGACTGAAGAACCACTAGCTTGCAGCTTGCAACGACGCTCGTCCACACGCTTCACCCTCCCATTAAAAGAGCCAAAGAAGCGATTCACCACTCGTGGCTATTGAAATATTCATTCTCCCCGTATACCTAGGCTTGCTCGTTTCCTCTGAGCACATATACTGCATGATGAAGCTCTCGTTGCTTGCGTCCGATTTTTTCGGCGTTTTGCCAAACGAACCAACGATCATAAATGTTTCACTGTTTGATCAAATCAATTTCATAAACATATCGAATAAGCAGCTGGACGACAGTAGATTTGTTTTTAAACTTTTGAAGCTCTGTCGAATGAGTGAATAGTTTGCCATACAAATAATAATTACCACAATAAAGGTAACAACGATTGAAGCAAAACCGATCAATATACGTTTATTACTTTTGCCAGCTGCTCGGATTGAGCGCAGTGCAAAGTATGGTATGCTACGAGCATTGTCATTTCTTTTCTCTTCTCATCTTCCGTAGCAGTATTTGGAATGGAAAAAGTTCAATAAAAAAAAAAGCACAGCCAATGCATTGTCATTCCCATTACTCGAAGTCCTTGGCATATTCATACGTGTTACAATAACTTTAGTTCTGTATAGTTTTATAAATTTCATCATTGCGAAAAACACAAACTGGGGTTTCTAAGTATAGACGATATGCATTATATAATTTCATATTCTACCGCTAGGTGTCACGTTTAAACCCACAAGTAAACATCTTAAATCTATGTTTAAAGCACAGAGGTAATTGTTCTTTAATTACTAGTCCCGTTTCTTATATTGTTTATTTTCATAAACGATATATGTATAAGAAAAATATAAATTATTTGGATTCAATAAAAATATTTTTTTTAGTATCCCGTGGCATTATCGAATCAAGAATTATGAAAAATTATGATGATTTTCAAAAGATTTGTTCTTATCTGTGAAGTATAAATTTTAAATTTTGACCGCATAGAAAATTTTTGGTTTAAAGTTCTTTTTAAACCTATTGTACATAAAAAAAGGCAAAAACTGTATCTTGAGACACTTTTTCTTCGACAACAGGCAGCGTGCAGTTTTGGCAAAATCAGATTGCAAAGTTACGTCTTTTATCCAAGAGTCTTATGAAGAAGTGCTGCAACGTGCATACTTTTGAAGCTAGCTAAGCTTGCACGTTAAACGCGTGCTCGCGCGCGCGCATATGTGTGCGCAAAGGTTGGAGAGTATATAGGAGGATGCAGAGGACGTCCTTGGGGTTTCGGCAGTTCCTCGTAATTGGAGTTCCGAAAGTTCGTATTCATTAGCAGCTAAGAGGCCTTATCTTCACTATCTAATATGAGCTGTTATGCTGCTTTTACGATATAAGCAGCCGGAGAATAAGAGGGGAAGAGAGTGGATGGTAATATGGCTCATAAGGACTTTTCAAGAATTTCGAAATGAATGCAAAAGCTGCTCTTTTTCTACGTCGGCTATGGTAATGTGTCAAAATTGGTACTCCCAATGACGAAAAGCAGCGATATCTTGACTTAAAAATAATTAAAATAACCTAGAAAAAATACTTTACGTCTGATGAAACTTTAAAATTTCAAGATACTAAAATAAACGTTCAATTGCAAAAAAAAGATGATTTGCATAAAGACATTACTGATTTTCCAGGATATACCGAAGATAACAAGGACAACATGTTCCTATTTCATGAAACTGATTGAAAATAAATTTATCAAAAACTCACTTCCAACATCTTACAAAAATATCGGGTAAAAAATGTTGTCTTTAAAGTCGGACAGAGTTAAATATAGCAGTTTTATATTTATGAAGTGAGAACATCCACAAGCCAATATAAAAAGTGGCATTGATTGTGCGAAAAAAAATGGACATCATTCATTGGCCGCCGCCGCCGTTGCTGCTGCTGCCGGTGGAATAGGGATTTAGAAAAGTTTTCAAAGTTCGCAGGCAGTTGTTATTGTCCAAGAACGATGAGCTGTCTGCGCAGGTGCCACACACGGGCACGGGTTCAATCACTTCGTTTCTATTACCGGTGGCAGGAAGTCGACTGAAAGCCAGAGGCCACGCCGAGCCATATACTTCGAAGCTATACAAACGAAACTCCACTGTCAGATGGGGAAAACAAATGAGGACTGCTCGGCCGGGCACCAGTGTAAATTCAATCGCACCAAAACGGCCATCCCTGCTAAATTCTCTGCAAACGCATCTCGTTTCCTATACTTTAGCTTCCCTGAGTCAACATTGTTACAAGACAAGTGATCAGTTGAATCTAAAAAACCGATGGCTCTTGGCTATTTTTTTATTTACATTTTGTAAATAAATGAATAAATAAAGCAGAGAAAAGCAAGCGATCGTTTGTATTGAAATGTCAGTTAAAAATACCTAATGACACAGAGATTGTGGATTGTATTTTACATTGTCACGGTGTGTTAAGTTTTTCTCGTTGAAATGATAGAATAATTGAATGAATGAGACCCGATTTTATTCTGTATTATTAATTGGCATATTTTTTGCGATTTTTTAATTACAATTCTTTTACAAATGTTAAGGGCATTTTAAATGACCTGAAAGTGAGAAAATAATTCTTAAAAAATATCTGAAAAAATCTGCAAGTAGAAAGGTAAAAATAATTGTATAAGTCATGGGTTTCAAAAAATTTACCCTTCGTGCCCTCTAAATTGTAACTTACACAAATCTTATATCGTTGAAAATCGACCATTTCATAAACATTAAATATTACATGAACATAAAATGTTGAGAGTTTCAAACACATGTAAACGTAACGCCTTGTTTGTTACGTAAAAATAAATTCAAAATATTGGACACAATTTTTTAATAAATTCCGAGAAGCAAATCCTAGACTTCTCTGATCAGGCTGAATAAATACAGAGAGAGAGAAAAAGTCATTGTGAAAATATAGTCAAGCAGATTACCGAGGATCACTGGAAAATTTGCATGGCTAATCGTAAAATGCACGAAGACAAGGCCTGGGCTTTCAGTCGTATTTTTAAAAAGCTTTTTATTTCAATTTCTTCGCCGGCAGAGAATGACTATATAACGGCATATTACATATATAAATATACGTTCGGCGACGGCGGCGGCGGCGGCGAGTTCACTAGGGGATCTGTCGCATTGCTTATTCGAGCGATCGGCTCCTAGCTCACGGCACGATCAATGCCGTCTCTCTGCGTTCCGCAGCTCTACACAACTGCTAGTCATATACGTATATATTCTGCATGTTATATATACATATATAGGTATATAATACGATATATATAGGGAAAAGTCGACACCGCGCGCTGACTTCTCTCTGCCCACGCGGCTGACCAGACATGGGCGTAACTACTACAATGACTACATCAGGCTTTCCGCTGCTTTTGATTTCCAACCAAGAAGGAGAAAGGATAGAAAGGAGAATGGGAGAAATAGAAAGAGAGAGAAAGAGAGAGAGAGAGAGAGAGAACCAGCATATACGCTTCTCTGTTTTTCTTCTAACGCTGTAAGAGGATTCGCTTCGCTTGCTATTTTATTGCCACCGAACGTCGATTTTTCCTCCCGATTACTTCAATCGAAATTCGTAGAAAATCGACGTTTTAACATGCATAGCTAAAACTAGAAAAATATTGAGGGAAAACCTTCGAGAATTGATTAAGTTAGTGCTTTTGCTCTTTACAACCTGTTTATACGTGTAGAATCAACTTTAATGATGTTATTGAATAGATGTGACACTTTCTATGCACCGATACAACAAAATTGCTTTTTTAAATTATTACTTTACTCGATTAATAGAATTATCAAATCTTAAACTATTTCAAATAATTATTTGGTTTCAAAAATAGAACAAATAATTTACGCAACTCAAAAGGATCTGATATGTCCAATATTTTGTGGATAGTTTTTACATAACTAATCAGTTTTTTGGATATAAAAGGGCCTTAAGAATTAGACATATAAGAAACAAAAAAGTATCATTTTTTCGAACATTTTGTAGACATATAATGTCCCACGTTTTTATAATGACTCTTGTTTGGCGATATAAAATTCGTAATAAATACCTTTTGAACCTTTTGTTAATAGGTTAATATTAATTTCGAACATAACGACCAGGGAAGCATCAGGTAAAACATAAAAATAAATTGAAACAATCTTTCCATTATTTGGAATTTAACGCTATTATGATAATGTAAATAAACAAATTTTGTATCTATATTATACTCTGACTTTTTAAAAAAACTCTATTAACTATTGTTAGTTTAGCATTTACTAGCATAGATGCAAAGCGAATAAAAAATTTTATAAATCAAAAATGTTACTAGTAAGGGAAATCATTTAAATTACTTCTATCATTAAAAGCATTACTATTTTAACAAAATTGATTTTTTTAACCTTTAGTAATTCGTTCGTGCTACATTATGGAGAAAATTTGAGCAGAAGAATCTAGCTTAGAGGCGAGAGTGAAAGTGGTTCACAATTAAAAAGGGTATTATGGCGATTATGAAGCATCCGCTGATCATTTTATATCAAGCTAACAGATTGACGCAGTCGACTATGAAATAAATTCTAAAAAAAGATGATTAAAATTATTAATCGCAATAATGGGGGATATTCCGTGCACTAGGTATACGATGATTTTAATCTCGTGATTTACGTTGATCTATTCTCGTTTGTGCGAGTGTGTGTAAAAGATGCGCGTATGTATCCGATCGATGCACTGCACGTCGCATAATATATTACGATATTGAATCGAAGCACACGTGAGCTGCGACTTTCAGTCGAGACGGTCACTAAAGATATTGCGAGAATCGAATTGATCGAAAGCTTCGCGTGTGTGTGTGTGTTTGTGTATAGGTACGCTGCTGCAGCTCGACGTATTATATACACAAGGGAGGCGGCTCTCTCGTCTCTCTACTCGGAAACGCATCCGATTACACGCCAGTGAAATGATGGATCGCGGTAAATCAAGCGCACTTGCCATGCACATCATAGGCCCGAGAAACATTTGATTTATTAAAAAAAAAAAAAACAGAAAAAAAAGAATAAGAAGTCGATGAGCACTACTGCTGCTTGTCTTTGTCGCTTTCTTGTCGGCTATTTTCTTTATCGTTCATCTTGATTTTCGATACGGAGCTGCGTTATCGGTCTTAGCTACATATAACGCCTATAAGTATGAATCACTGCTATATAAGCGTTCTCGGTTCAACTCGCCATTAGGTGTCTCCGCGAGCGAGCGCATCAATAACTCGGCGCTCGTCGTCTGCGAGCGATTTGATTAAAAATTGGCGGCACAATCAGTGCAGTGCCGCTAATGCCGGCCAGGACTGTATATATACGCCGGCTCGATGATTCTCCCCCTCGACCTCGTCGTCCTCGGCAACGATTCATATCGGGCCGTTTTCAATTGAAATTTTTTGCCGCTCAGATGCGCGTCAGTAAATTAAAACGGGGAAAGCGTTTATATGGATTATTGATAAGTGGCAGGCTAGTTTAACGGCCGGGCGACGTAAAATACATTTAAAAAGAAAAAAAATGATCGATGGGAAATATATAGGACAAAAATGTCTCGACGTCTGACGAATCTTGGCTTGAGGAGGAGGAGGAGGTAAGGAGTCGAGTCGGATCAGGATTTGTGCAGAGCAGCACAGCAGCACAAGGGGTCGTATACCTTAACACAGAGGCAGGCCTTAATCAGTTGAAGATTGGATCAGCAAGTTTACTTCAAGGCCGTACGTAGTATATATCGTCGAGACCTCGAGGCGCATAAGTATCGTATAAAAACATGTGTTAGGGAGGTATGCTGCTGCTATACGGTCTTGTGTTGCGTGTAGGTGGTTAGCCAATACAGCTCGACTGTCGGACACAAATTGGAAGTAACACAGGCTCTAGGCTGCTCTCTCTTAGCTCTCGCGCGCACACACATATACGATCTCGCGTGTAATTCGGATAGTCAGACGCGCGGGTAGAGATAACTATACTTAGCTAGACGCTCGCCGCGTGTGTATATGTACGAGGGATACGCAGCAGAATCTCGTGTGCTTTTTCTTCGCAGCTCGAGCAGGAAAAGCTACGGTTCTGCAGACCAGAGGTGTATGTATATAGAGTAAACAGCGCAGTGCAGTATAGAGCTGCTATATACACGTGCGTGTGTGCTGTATACGTGTATTGTTCACCGTTCGCGCAGAAATCGTAAGCTGCTGCGAAGCGCCAAAGATGCCGGGAAACGTACGTTTCGGCGTAATCTTGGCCAAAAGCTGTTAGACTTTTTTATGGACAGCGCTAAAACCTTGGAGCACTCGGCGTCTTCGCTGCTGCTGCTGCTGCTGCTCATGCTCGTGTTGCTGCCGCTGTTGCGTTTTTACTTCTTTTTCTTAGCTCCCTTTCTTCTTCCTCTTTTTCTTCCACTTCTTCTTCTACCACTTGTTCTTTCTTCCTCTTCTTCGCTCTATGGTTATACTTTAGTCGAGAAAAGTTCGGTTACGCGCGCAAATGTAGGTGTGCTGCGGAAGTGAAACGAGTGAAAGCGAGCTCTGACGCAGGGAGGGAGGCGAGGGAGGGCAAAGGGCGACGCGACTCCGCTCTAGGAAACAGCCAAGCCGGCAAGATTGCTTCTTTTCTAATTTATAACTACGAGCGAGGCCGGCTTTAACAATTTACGCCTCAGCCTATATAAGCGGGCCTTTTTGCCCCCGCGTTACGATCTGCTGCTGCTGGCAAGGATCTCGAGGATGCAGTGTGGGAAGAGAGAGAGAGAAGCTTTTCGAGCCGTACGAGCACGAGGACTGTTACACGCCAGCCATAGTCGATTCTCCCTCTCTCTGGCTCTCTCTTTCTCTCTCGCTGCCTCGAGACTCGAGGCGCAAGATTGGCCCTTACTCTCGCAGCTGTTGTCGCAATTTTATATATATATCTATATATAGAGAGAGCCGAGGCTGCAGCACCCACATCCCTACACACACGCGCCGCGAGAACGAAAGCGTTCCGGTTGTATATATGTATCGAGCGATATATAGGGCGAAAGAGAGGAGTTTTGCCAGTGACGTACGCTATTCCTATACACGCTTGGTTTCACCATTCGCATCGAATTTCGCGACGAAAGATTTACGCCGAAGCGTCAGCGCACGCCGAGGGGCTATCCGAGCCGTTGCGCAAGCTCGCAAGCTCTCCAGCTCTTCTCGAGATCTACGGCTTTATATCCTCTTCTGCGCCACGTATCAATAGGTATCCGGCTATACATTCTCTTTGCTCTCACGGAGCAGTGCCCTCGCGTCTTGGAGTGTAGGCTTGAGAATCATCGAGTAATTATTGAACGCGTCGGTGGTGGTTTCGTATCGATGCCATAAGGGGGGGACGAGACATTCGAAATTCTGGTCGCGGTTATCACGCGAGCCAAAACGAAATTCAAACGACTGATTTGCATGTGTTTGAGCCGAGGAAAATGCACAGGACTAGCGGCAACTGGGCGAAACCTCGATCGTGGCCAGGCAGCAACGGCGGCAAATTAACAAAGCCAATGCGGCTATAATAAGCAATTTGGGAAAATTGACAAGGAGCTTGTTGCAGATCGGCACTGGCGTTGCTCTTTACCGGGGCTTGTACTGCCAAAGCAGCAGCAGCAGCAGCAGCCACGTCTGCACGTGCGAGCGGCGCATAATATAATATAATATGCCGCTGCTGCTGCGAGAGGAGTCTGACGGGACGGCAGCGGGTCTGCGAGCTTGCGGAGCAGCACACAGCGTCTCTAATCTATACGCGCCTGTGTGTGATGTGCTTATATTGTGCTTTATATACACGCACACACGCAGAGGCGCATATAGGCGAGTGCAGACACGACGGTACCTAGGCATTATGTTGCACATACGTGTGACGGTGGTGGGTAGCGGTGGCGATGGTGTGTGGCATGGCCGAGGCCGCTCACCGCGAACGGCCGCACTCACGTATTGTTATGTGAACGCGCTTGTTATTCGAAGGGACTCGACTCGAGCCGACCATACCGTAGTCCATACTCTCTCTCTCTCTGTATGCGGTGCTATATAGATATACCTATAGGAGGTAGGCCAGCAGCTAGCCACACGTATGCGTTCACGCATACACGCGTATTATGTAAAGCTCGTAAATCTCAAAATACGACGTGGCGCGTTCGATCATTAGCGATGAATAGCACTCAGGAAGGTGGCACAACAGCGGACCTTGTTATTAAGCTGCTGCTGCTGCCACTACTGCAACAGCTTCATCATGAGCAGCACTATTTAACGCCTCGCGCTTCCCCCCCCCCCCCTTTTTTTTTAATCGACAAACTTGCTGGATTGAAAGTTTTTTTGTCGGAAGCATGAGTAATTTCGCTCCCGCGAGATGAGATTAAACGTTTCTTTTTTTTTGTTTTTGGACGTTTAAATGGCTGAAATTCGGTTAATTGGAAAGGTCTATTAAAGTTAGTTTTAAAAACAGGCCGAAAGCGGCCATTTTTAACATATGTTTTCTGCGTTTTTTTTTATTTAAAAATATGATGAATGAACATAAGGAGAGTACTATTACGTTATACGTTAACGAGCATTGAATTGAATTGAACGTAGAAATTCTATTTGATTGAAGTTTTACATTTTAAATCTAGTCTAGCAGTATATGGCCATATAAAGTGGCGAAAACAGGCATTACACTTTTCATTAATATATGCTTATTTATATTCAAAAAACTTTATATGGAAATAATATGGAAAAAAATCGCGTCAATCGCGAACAAAAAATTTCGTCATTCTGGAAGTTAAAAAGTTAAATATTTGCACATTTATAATATTTGATTGATATTAAACATTAAATTTAATATGTCTATTAAATTTAAATTTTACATTATGTCTATTAAATTTAAATTTCACAATAAATTGTATATGTCTATATTGTATGTTCACAATCAAGTTTTGACTTATACAACTATTTGACTTACCCATTTGCAGATAAAGGTACTCGCCATCTACTGACGGATGCTTAAAGTAGTAATAGCGTGTTCAAATTAGTTGATAATTGGTCAACATTTTTTCAAAAAATTTAATTGTTTTCTCAATTCATCGTGTAGGTTATTTAAAATGCGCTCTATAATTGTAAAAGAATTGTAAAGGAAAAACAATGAATGGTAGTGTATTTTTTTGGTCATTGGGCCTTAAGGGCTCAAAGGGGGCTTAAAATCGAAAAAATTTTTATTTCATTTTCGAATAGGATTTTTTGCCCCCTTTCCATTGCATTTTTCGAAACTTCAAAATTTTGATCATTCTGTGAGATACAGCTGTTTCCGTGAGTCATTTTCGTATACTTTGCGTGTTAAATTTTTTCTTCTTTTGCGTTTTCTGGCGTTTTACGTTTTTACGAAGTGCACCTCAGTTGTCGTAACATTCAGAGAGTACCGATTGAGTTACAGCACCAGGGTCGCGTACACTTCTTCAGAACATCAATGGTAACGGTCACAACCTCGGGTGAGGTGATCGAACTCACAGGTCACTTTCAATCAGTAGATTCATGATGGAGGTCACAAAAAAAAACGTAAAATGAAAAAAAAATTGTGCTTCAGTGTTTGTGCAGGGTGTCTCAAGGGTTGGATCACCTCGCCCGAGGTTGTGACCGTAACCATTCATGTTCTGAAGAAGTGTACGCGAACCTGGTGCTGTAACTCAATCGGTACTCTCTGAATGTTACGACAACTGAGGTGCACTTTGTAAAAACGTAAAACGCCAGAAAACGCAAAAGAAGAAAAAATTTAACACGCAAAGTATACGAAAATGGCTCACGGAAACAGCTGTATCTCACAGAGTGATCAAAATTTTGAAGTTTCGAAAAATGCAATGGAAAGGGGACAAAAAATCCTATTCAAAAATGAAATAAAAATTTTTTCGATTTTAAGCCCCCTTTGAGCCCTTAAGTAATGGTAAGAGTTTCTAACGAGAGATTAGATCAAATAAAAATTTTTAAAAAACCGACTTTGGTACTCGAAAAACAA
Organism: Trichogramma evanescens; assembly: GCA_902732785.1. NCBI lineage: Eukaryota > Metazoa > Arthropoda > Insecta > Hymenoptera > Trichogrammatidae > Trichogramma > Trichogramma evanescens. The sequence continues at coordinate 22,647 of CACVKI010144220.1, forward strand.
TTGGATTTAGACACCCTTGATAGATGATGCGATCGAATTTGCCTATAATCGGACTTACTTTCTCTTAAAACCCCAAAACTTTCTAATTTTGACTCTGAGCATCGTTCATCAATCGCGCTACGATAACGACGTCATCAAAGTACAACAACTTTTGCAATTCTCCTGCACAATTTTATCTCTCTCTCTCAAGTCCAGTGCGTCGACGCGTTTCAAGGAGAGTCGTTTCGAGGAGAGGCTCGATATATTAACGAGATAAGTATTATACTTTGGTGTGCGCGGCGATCGCTTTGCTATTATATACCTCACACATACGCGTGAGGATGTAGGCTGAAGGGTATTATGTATGCGCGTTCTATAGGGCCTATATAGGAGCTTTCGATCGCGTCAGGCGGCGCGGCTGTAGGATAGGAATAACGAGTACTTTGGGCGAACGTTCGGAATTACCGTGCGGCGGCGGAGGAGCGAGCGCAGAAGCTGCAGTAGCAGTAGCAGCAGCAGCAGCGGAATAAAAAATACATTCTCACGAATGCGCGCGAGCGAGCGAACGAATGCGAATGGATGAATAAAAGTAAGAGATAAAAATTGTATACGCTTAGAACGATCGCGGATTGGCTGGCGCGCGGGGCTTTTAAAAAGATTGAAGAAAGTAAAAAAAGGCAAAGCAAAGGAGGAAGCTGCCGCTGCTGCCTGCAGGAGTTGCCTATGCGAAGGAAGTGTAGGGAAAAAAGGTGTGCGCGCGTGTGGCCTAAAGCTCTACTATACAGTGGAGCTCTACGTAACTATATCTATATGTATAGGAGCTGCATGCACAGAGGCATAGTGGTGCACGATCACGAGATCATTGGCCTCGTAGGGCAGTCGAGTCGCGCGCACTAGATAGAGAGCTATATAGACCTGGCAAGTCGTCGGCGGCGGTGGCTGCTGCTGCTCCCCTGTACTGGCCTATATAAACCAATATAGCAACTTATAGAGCGTGTGCGAGGCCAATCTGTGTATAGGTGTTGGCCGGCTGGCCCTATGTCTACAGCATTTGCGAGCATATAGTAGCTTGTGTTGGTGGTGTACTCGCTCGCTCGCGCGCGGACCGCCATCGCGTGAAATTGTTCGCTCTCTCTCTCTCTCTCTCTCTCTCTCTCCGCAATCCGTGTCCCCTCGCCTCGAGCCATCGAAGTAAGGCCAAGTATGCCGCGCACGTAGCCTACCTTTACCCTCTCGGCACTATCTCTCTCTGTCCTGTATGGTGGCGGCGTCCGCGCGAGGTAAACTTTGTGCAGCTGCACACGCTCGACGAGCGAGAGCTCGGCTCCCGGTCGAGAGTCGAGCGCGCCCACCGCCGCCGTCTTCTTAGCTCGGCACTCTTCTAGCAGTCTTCTCGTGCGAGGCCGGCTACCTCCTCATCAGCGTCTTTTCTGCCCTTTCGCTTTTCCCTATCCTTCTCTTTCTCTATATGGGCCGCGTGCGACGAGACTCCTTCCTCTGTTGGCTTGCCTCTCTTCCTCTTTTCTTTTCATCCTTTTTCGTACTATTTAAAAAAAGAAAAATATTGCATTTTCATTGTCCGCAACTTTTGAAGTGAGAATTTTCTAAGCACGTTGGGCAAGGTAAAGGAAAAAAGATGTTTTATAAAACAGTCACCTATTGATATTTCAATTATTAATTAAAATGATTAAAATGACCAAATGATATTGTATGATGATAATAGTTATTTATACAAAATAGTAATCTGCAATCACATTACTTTGATTATAACTTATATATTATCGTAATTGTAGTTATAATTATTGAAAATTGTATTGTACTGACTCTGCTGAGCGTTCTGCAACTATAGTTGTTACTAGTGAAGATTTTCTTCTGAATTGTCAGTACAAATTGATTATTAATTCTTATACAGAAGCACAAACTGTATCGATGAAACCATCTACAAAAGACTTTCATATGGGGATTATGTACTTGTTTCTTCGATTTACTTTATTTCAAACCGACGAAAAGCGAGCGAACGTAAGCGCGACGATCGTAGATTTTGTGCCTCGAGTCAAAAGAGTCAAGAGCGTCTATTGCTTCGCGCGTATATACTATTAGTCGAGGCGATATCCTCGCAAACGTGGGAAAAATAGAGTAATGGATAATTTTTGCGCCATTCCCTCTGTAAGGACACCCGGAATGTGGAGACCAATCTTACTTTTGAGTTATCCCGCACCAATTTGTTTAAATTGATTTTTTTAAACAAATAAAGAAATTTTAAAAATTTTTGCCTGAAACCTTATTTTTTATGTAATTTGGACCATTCTAAAGAGAAAGTTACTCTTGATAATTTTCTCTAAAATGCATACTTTTCGAGTTATAAGCGTTTCAAAGTCAAAAAAACGCTAATTTTGCCATTTTCAATCGCTTATTACAACATGAAAAAATAATGTTTTCGATTTTACCAGTGCTCTTTAATAATCTTCAAACATCCCTCTATCAA